>UXGD01007092.1:0-11496 GCA_900474315.1 Torymus auratus | reverse complement strand
TAGCATATAAATCCATTTCTTTATTCTGTATTGGTGTTCCTGTCAAAGCCCATCTGTGCTTTGCATTTAAACCACATACTGCTAAACAAGCTTTGCTCTTATAGTTTCTTATAAAGTGGGCCTCATCCAAAATAACCCTGTCCCACTTCATCTTAAAATATAATGAAATAAAGGATCAGGAGAAAATACAAATATTTAGTTCTGATAAAGTTATTCAATGTACTACCTTGTACATATCAGATTTTTCATCTGCTTCTTGTACTAAAACGCGATATGTAGTAATAACTACATCATACTTTGATATTATTCTATCTTCTGTAGTTCTATTGTCTCTGTGCCAAATAAGAACCGCAATCAATCTTTTTTTCACACGACGATTAATCTCTACCTCCCAATGTTTTATTAAAGCAGCTGGACACACAACTAATGTACAACCATAGTATCCTATAAAAATCAAATTGATGAACTTTTAAAATTATTAAATGTTTAGACAATATTGAGTATCACTATCAAATAAAGAAAACCTACTTTTATTTTTATTTCGTGATAACCATTCATCATCACTACTACTTTCATCCCTGTCATTTACTTTCTGATCTCTAGTAGTCAAAATTAAAGATATCATGGTTAAAGTTTTCCCCAATCCCATGTCATCACCTGTTATTAAATGTTTAAATGTATAAATTAAAATTTGTCACATTATATTGGATATTTGTAATGATCAAATTCAAGATAACATACCTAATATACCACCTTTGGGTTTTTGTTTTTCTCGCCACTTCATCCATACTAAGGCATGTTGTTGGTGATCCATAAGTTGAACTTCTAAGCCACTTGGATCTTTTTCTTTTTGATCCTCAGTAGGACAAGAAGTTAATGATCCTTCAAGTTCTTTAATTGAAAACTGTACTAGTGACTTATGAAGTGTTCTCAATGCTTTTTTTACTTTTGGTTTAGCTTTTATATTCTGAGTTTCAACTTTATATGAAGTATTCAATGTGTTTACACATTGGAATTTGGACAATTTAAATTTTAAATCATTTACTTTGCATTCCAAAGCTTTTATTGTTTCGTTAACTTTTGTATCTTTATCTGGTAATGTATTTATGTTGACTGATGCAGAAAATTTCTAAAATAATTTTTATAAAAAAATGTAACACAAAAATATTATCATCTATTGTATAATAATAGTATACTTTACATTTAAATTCCTGCCTTTAAGAGGACTTAGTTTCTGGCTACAACTACCAGTTCCAAACCTATTAGAACTATCTGTAGAAGTTTCTGAAATTTCTAATTCAGAATCACTATTAATATTTCCAACAACGCTTAATTTGTCAGTCATACTATCATCACTCAATTGTTTTGGTTCTACTTTGTCTTTATTAACTCCATCATCATTTTTATCTTTATCAATGGACTTTATAAAGTGCTTTTCAATATCTGCAAGACTAAATAAAAAGCATTATTTTGTCAGTTTAATAAAAATACCAAAAAGTAAACATCACTAATTTACCCATCTGATTCCGAATCTGTGTAAGACACTAATCTTCTTTTTTTACTACCAGATTTTGGGAGATTGTCATAAATCGATCGTCTTCTTTTAACATTTTCTTTTTCACTTTCTGCTTCTTCTTCTGATGATATTACAATAATTATTGAACCTCGTTGACTATGATTAATAAATTGTAAATCTTCTAAATAATTAAAAACAAACAATTTTAAATACACAACAATATTCAAATGTATGCTCTATTAAAAATAAACATTAAGTACTACAGTTTTCTCATTACCTTCTTCTGCTGAATCCAAGTCTTCTGCATCCCTATTTTTAGATAATGTATATATAAAAAACCTTTACTAAATGAACTGAAAAAATTCTCTGAATTTACTATAAAATCTCACCTATCCGTAACGGTATCAACAATCAACCGGGTATCCCTAGTGTCGGCAGTACCTCCCTCATCATCATCGCTGTCGGCGATGATACAGAAATCGTCGACGACGAATCGTCGACGAAATCGTCGACAACTCATTTTACTGTCATCGGGGAACGATTGTCATAAAATATTGTTCAGCAAATTCAGCAATACCTATCTCAGCTTTGTTTTGAAAATACACCATCAGAGAGCATACACTGTTTATTACTTAAAAAAATCTTGATTACGATTTTTGACGAACAACACTTTTATTGTCGATGATACGTATTTTATTGATGTTTATGGAAGGGCGAAAATGAAAAAAACAACGCGACTGTACACTAGGTAGGTATTATAACGATCCTGATTCCCGCGACACAATGAAGTTGCCGGTTGCGCGGTTTTCGAATCGCAAGTTCGCAACAGCTAGTGGTCCTAGCCCCCCCCCCCCACCCTGCCCAACGTTTAAAATATTATCCCGCTATTACCACCCCCGACGTCACAATACACGGCGCTCCGGTCAAACACGAAAGACACAAAAACCTAACATCATAGGTATACGCGACCGTCACGCGCGATTTCGCTCAGTCCGTTATCAACGAACACGAGCACCGTACACACTAAGTACTAGTATAAGTTGACTCAAGGAAAAGACTAAAGACCCAATGTTTTGATTTTGCGCTCTAGTTCGTTCGCGCGCGCTTCCGCGGGAGGTAAAGGTCATGGAAAATCGATTTTCCTCGACGACGGTGTCAACATGAGTGCGCAGAAGATGGACCATCCGGAGGCCCGTGATGACGTCTACGGGCTCCTCGGCCGTCTCTGCGAGAATATCTATGACAAGAACCACCAGGTCGATGAGCACCCATACCTGCCGGAGGCCGACAAGGACAGGGAGCTCAGAAGGTTGAAATCTAAGGCCTACGAGATCCTGTTAAACAAGTCTGGCAAGGATTATGGTTAGATTTGACTTTCTTCTGTTTTAGTTTTCCTGTAGTTTGGCTCATGCGCGATTTAACAATTTATTGTTTAGCGTATGCTTGTAGGTGTTTGTAAATAATTTTGTTACCCAATGTTGATGAAACACTGATGAAATTCTTCAATTAATACAGAGAGTAAACAAGCAATTGTTATTTTTTATTAAAATCATCCATTATTGTTTTATTATAAAAGTCTTTTTTAGTATTAAAACCTTATTAGATTTAATTCATTAACCGTAAACTAATACTAAATTTACATTTACAGCAAAAGATTACAAACCTTGTGATCCGATAATAGAACTTTTGAAACATGCCTATGTACTCAAAGTTGGTAAGGGTTGTATCTCCCAAGCCGCAGAGTTACAAAAATATTTGGATGAATATATTGATAATGGATTGGATCCAGATTCTGTGACCTATTCAGTATTACAATTTCTCAATTGCCTAAAGTCTCTAGAGTCTGATGATGACTCTTCTTTGGTATGTAAATATGTTTGAATAATAATTTGGTTTTCTCTCTGATCGATCTCACTAGTGCTTATCCTTTGTTTATTACTTTTATTTCAGGATGTCTTCTATTATGGTAAACCACATCCACTTTTGCCTGAAATGCCATGCAATGAAGGTGGCATTCCTCCTTTTCAAATTTATCCAGCTGAATCTTTTTATTTACCAACAAAGTTTGAAAATACACTTAAACAAGAGTATAGCACTGTCATTAAATATAATGCAGCTGAACCAGGAAGTAATTTGACTTTACTTGGTCGATTTACGCAATCTACATCTAATATACAAAATATTACTAGGTGAGATAGTGATAAATTTTGTCATGTATTATGTTGGATTTGCATTGTTTACAATTTATTGCCCATTTTTAGGCATAATCGTGATTTTGATTCAATGTCAAGTACACCAAGACGAACTACAAATTTTCTTAATGGATCCAATTTAACATTAAGCTCATATTTCGTGCCTCAAATAAAAGTAAGAATATTTATTTAAAATGAATTGTTTAACTATTAGTCATTTTAATAATTTAAAAATAAAAATAATAATTAATAAATAATTAAATTTAATCATTTCTTCATCAGGACTTTGAAGAATTAGGAGATCAATTTTTTGCATGTAAAGAAGGAATCGTAACTGAACCTGAATCTCCATGGCAGTGTCAAGATCCTTTAGAATGGTTCAATCAAAATGGTTTAGGTTCTTGTCAGAATCAAATTGAAATTTGTGAAACAATAGAAAATGAACGAATAGAAGAAAAGTTAAATTTAGATGAAATCTGGGAACAAGTAGTTGACGATTTACCACTATCCAATCATAGAACTTGGGAAACATTTGGATCATCTGAACCACCAAAAGAACCTCCATTTGTCTCAGAATGTGTTAAAGCAACAATACATTTAGTAAATGTAGCCAACCATACTATTTTGCCAAATCGGGTATTACATCTATTTTAATAATTATTCAATTTCAAAATAATGTTTTAATAAAATTGAATTTTTTGATAAAATGTGTTTGTAGGATACCATACTTCATCCACCAGAAGAAGTTTCTTGTAAAGAGTTCATAAGCAATGTTAAACTCCTTCTATTAGGAGTTGAATCAAGTACCTTTATTTATAAGTCTTCGGTAAACATAGATTTTTTTTCTATAACAAGTTTTATGCTAAATGTGTACTACTATACATTTGTCTTTTCTAGCATGGATTCAAATTAAAAAAGAATGTTTCATTACATGATATGAGTTCAAATACTCTTGAAAATTTATGTTATGAAATTACTCACTGGGGTACTTGCTTTAAAAATCTTTCAAATCTTATTGTTCCTGATCCACAAACTGGAAAATTGCAAATTGAAGGATTGATATTTAAGGTAATAATTGCTAATTAAAAACGATAACATTTAATAAGCAACATTATTTAAAATTTTGATAAATTTACAGGCTTTATGTAGTAGCATCAAAGAATTCTTACTATTCTATCATGCTGCTATTCTCAAAGTACAAACACACGAAAATGAAGGATTATTAAAATTCTTTAAAAAAATAAGACCATTAGGAAAGTTTATTCATAAAGTAGCAGAACTTTGCCGTCTTGATATTCAAGGCAGTACTTCGCTAGGCCAAGGCATCGGAATTTTAACACATATTTATAAAGAAGTAACAAAAGTTACAGAACAAAATATCGCTTTAATTTTTTACTCGATATTAAAAGACTGTTGTGAAGTCTATTTTCGGTTAGTAAAGATAGTAGAGATAATATTCACAAATAATTTAGCTTCAATTGTACTCACATAAAAATGTGTCGAATTTTTTTAGATTTTTACAGCAATGGATTTTCGAGGGTGTATGCGTCGACATTTATGAGGAATTTATGATTCAGATTCGGCCTCAATACCTTCGCATGAGAAGTCATCGATTTTGGACAAGAGGCTTTATTGTGAATAAAAAGTCAGTGCCAGGTTTTTTGTCAGAATTAACAGAATCAATTTTGCAATGTGGAAAAGCAGTTGCACTATTAAAAATATGTGATCCTCAAGTTCGTATTTAGTATTACTTAATCAACTAAGAAAATATTAATTTTGTATGCTTATTGTAATTGATTTTGGAAAAAACTTTTAGAACCCATTATGCCGCGTATCTATTTCAAGCCAACCCCCAGTTCGAGTTTGCCTGAGCGTGGGCATGCTGAGGGAGCAAGCGAAATTTTACGATGAGTACATGATAAGAGGCGAGATAGCACAGGGAGAAGTAGCTTCATTGTATTCAGCTATTCAAGCAGAAAAAGATGCCGAGAAGAAGAGAGCAGAACTTGTCATTGCAGCTCAGCAAGATACTTTGTTGAGATTGAAGAGTAAGTGCGATGCATTTAAACTTTCCTTTATTTAAATCAATATAAACCTTTTTATTTGCTTTTATAGAGGAGCGAGAACTTGCACTTTTAAAAAGAGCAAAAGAAAAGAATGAACTTTTGGAGTTACTAAAGGATCAGGTAGAAGAAGTTGCTCAAAGAAAAGAAAGAGATCGAGACGCTGAGCTTTTGGCTGATAAGCTTTATTTGGAAAGTGTTATGAGACATGAAGAAGAAGTAAAGAATCTTGAAAGGATAGAAAGGTACATTTATTACTAATAAATTTTTAAAAAATAAAAATAATGATTATAATTTATTGTTCAATAATTGACTTTTGACGTTTCAAGAGAAAATACTATTAAATATTATAATGAGCTGGCTGAAGAAGCTCAAAAACGGCGTATACATGCAGAATGGCGAATAAGAAGAATGAATTTGTTTGATGAGCGCGTTTTGGCCATAGCGAATATGCGACGTGAATTTGTTAATACTCCCGATGACTTCAAAATACCAGTCGGTGTAGTTGTGCATGAGGAGAAGCAAGAACCAGACGAAGGAGAAACAGCTACAATGGTTGTTGCTAGTGGTACCGAAGAATCGGAAAAGAAAGAAGACGTCGCTGAAAAACAAGAGAATGCAAATATTGAAAATTTCGTTGTTCCTAAAATTGCTTCAGATGAAGCAGAAGAGATGGAAGAAGTTCTGAGTGAAGATGAAAACAGTAATCCTACCTCCGTAAAATCAGAGGCAGATCCTTTGAATAATCAAAAACTCAACGTTCTCGACGAGCAAAATCAGAACGTAACTACAGAAAACCGACAAAATCAAAACACTGAGCAACTGATCACAAAAGCAATCCGGCCTACAGTGCTCGATATCACGGACGTAAGCACGCCGAACTTCACCCGAAACTCCGACAAATTAGACGGTCTCCAAAACAGCCAAAAGCCAAACGTCGACATTACAGCCCTCGACTTGCTAGACATGAGGACAGCCAACCTGTCGGAGGCTCAGCGCAACAAGCTCAAGGTGCTGCAAAGCGAATATGAAACCGCCACCAGGAATGTAAACGAGAAGCCGACACTAAACTTGTTGAATCTCACGAGCACGGATAACCTAACGGCCGCACAACGCAACCGGCTTAAAGTCTTGCAGAGTGAGTTTGGCATCACGCCCAACAACAATGAGTCGACGACAATAATGCGGGCGATCGAGAACTCTCAAGAACCGGGAGAGCTCACGGACATCCAGGCGAACAGGTTCAGAAATACGCAGCACCTCACTCACCTCAATTGGGATGGTCTGGCGACCAATGATAATATGCGCAAGACTAACACGAACGAGGAGAAAACGGAAATCGACTTTAATAGGCTGAGGAACACTCAGCACCTTACGCACCTCAATTGGGATGATCAGGAGACTAACGAGAATCCACGCAAGGGTAACGCGAACGAGGAGAAGACAGAGATCGACCTTAATAGGCTAAGGAACACTCAGCACCTCACGCACCTCAATTGGGATGATCAGGAGACTAACGACAATACACGCAAGGATAACGCGAACGAGGAGAAGACGGAGATCGACCTTAATAGGCTGAGGAACACTCAGCACCTCACGCACCTCAATTGGGATGATCACGAGACTAACGACAATGCACGCAAGGATAACGCGAACGAGGAGAAGACGGAGATCGAGCTTAATCGGCTAAGGAACACGCAGCACCTTACACATCTGAATTGGAATCTCGTCGAGAATAACGACGACGATGACATTCGGAACGGCCCGGAGAAGCAGCTGACTGATGCCCAGGTAGAGTGTCAGAAGAACCGAAACCGAAACATGATGCACAACACGGACCAGTTCGATTTCGACATAAATCGGTTCAGCTATCACGAGCACCTAAAGGAGACGCCCATGTCGACGACAACGGACTACTTCACTGTGTCTACACACAGCGATTCTATGCCAGTGCAAAGCTGCGAGAACACTCCATTCTCCGAGATCACCAACCACAGGTAAACCTCTCTACAATTTTAAACTCGTTGCCAATTCTAAATGCCTATTATGCGTACTGTAGTGACATGCTGTTCGCGAGGTCATCCGACGGTCTGTCGTCGGACGACGTGTCGCAGTCACGCTACTGCTCCAAGTATTTCCAAGATACGCCGAGCTTTCCAAACTTCATCGGCTTCGGTTCCATGGCGAACACGCCATCAGCCGAGAGCAGTCAGCAGCTGCAGCAACAGCAGCAGCAACAACAACAGCTGACCATCGCCGACATTGAGATGATCGACACAACGTCGTTGCAGGTATTCCTGAAAAGGTCCGTCGTAATACCGCTGACCACGCAGAAACGACTCATCAACAACGCGATAATAAAGGTAGATGTGTTCTCTGTTTTAGTTGAAAAGAAAGTATGAATAAGTTTAATAACATCGACGTAATGTTTTTAATTTTAGTATTTGCTGAACGAATGTAAGATGCTCTCGCATCTACACAGCCTACGGAGCTACTTCTTCCTGCTGAACGGCGAGTTTGCCAAAACTTTGAGTCAGTCATTGTTCAGGAGGCTATACGAGGCGCAAACGCCCATGGAGCTCTTCAACTCGTCGACGTTGTCAAACTTTTTGGAAAAGGCCCTCGTCTGCTCTCTCAGTACTACGTATGCCAATTCGGAGCTGCTCAGTCTGTCTGCGACCGAGGTGCCGCGTCACCTTCAGGTAGAATGTTTTTAATCTTTGTTTGTGTATTTATGGGTTTGATTATCTATATCATAAAGAAATTTTCTCATAACTAATTACGTGACACTTTTCAGACTTCGAATCCGGAAATCCTAAGCTGTCTATCACTGAATTACAAAATTTCATGGCCTCTAAACATAATATTCAACAACATTGTAATGCAGCAGTACAGCAGGGTATTCAAGTTCTTACTGATGGTCGGTCGCGTTCTTTGGGTCCTGCAAGAGGACTTTCAGATCTTGAAAATTGCGCGGAAAGTTAACGTCACGAATAACCACCACAAGGTACGGTGTTACTCATCATCGGTCTCTTTAAATACGTCAGTGGTCGATTAAATATAAAGTGATGAAAAAACTCAGCGTTAATGAATTTTTTATCAGACGCCGATGAGGTACTTTTCCAAGCGACGAGCGTACTGTATGATTAGAAAACTTTCTATTTTTAGCTGCAGTTGTATCGGCACTCAATGATGCAATTCATGAACGCGCTACACACTTATTTGACCTGCAGTGTTTTGCACGCGAGCTGGTCGGAGTTTGAAAAGAAGCTTGAGAATGCGACAACTCTCGATGAAGTTTATGACACACATGTCATTTACATAAAGAAGATTTTATCAAGGTAATCGATCAATAAAAAGAAAATAAGATTGCATATGTCTTTAACAGCGAATTGACTTGATTCGAGTTTACTATACGGTTTACGAACTAGTCTACAATTTAAAATCGAATTTCTGAACATTGTTCAGAAGTTTCTTTTTATTCGAGGAATTCACATGTATAATGTTCTTTTAATTAATTTCAAAATTATAAAAGAAAAAAAAGTTGCATAAAATATTGTCAAGTATATTCATATTTTTAATAAAAACCTTATTAGCTGTTTCAGTCAGCAATAGTACCCATAGTCTTTTTTTGTAGTCTACACATATAATTTTGCTAAAATTAAATTTACTGTTTTGGCTGTTTTAAAAAGACTAATCATCTTTTTGCAGATGTATGCTGAATGTCAGTGGCGAGAAGATGCGCACGTGTCTGTGTAACATCTTCAAGGTTGTCCTGAAGTTCCACAACCGCGTGCGCGTTCAAAACTGGAGCGCAGCAGATGTCAGTGGACCAAATTACGATAACCTGGAGAAGATGTACGTGGCCTTCTGCGAGCAGAGGGACTACCTGGTTCATGTGGCTGAGAAGCTCGCCATTAGCGGCTATCAGCCACACCTCATGCAATTCCTCCATGCACTGAACATCAATCATCGCTACGATCTCACCTCTAAGAAGTAAAGCCGTTTCGCGTATGACTTTTCTTCGTCAGAGGAGCTTCGACCCAGAGAGATTTACTTGAGTTAATTTTTTATTTATTTTGGAGCGCAGTTAGGCAAGGTTTAAAGAAAAGATCTATTTTGATTCTCAAAAACGCACATAGATGAAGTATTATTAGAGTAATTCAGAGTCCAAGGTATAAAAAGAAAAGTTTAAAAGCTCAAATACTAAAATTATTTTTCTGTCAAATATATATATATTCTATATATAGATGAAAATATATTATAGATAGTCTAAAACCTCAACTCTTGAAAAATTTGTGATAGTGATAGTCCACACAAAATCACCAGAAAATTGAGAAATCACGAGAAATATATTACGTTTATTTATATTAATTTAAAAAAAATAGTTTTCACTTACGTAGCATTGCGAGATCAATAAAAGTTAGTTAAATGATTTAATTAATGTTAAATAATTAATTAACCAATCTATTGAAAACATTGTTTTTTACAAATAGAACTCAATGTTTAAAAAAATTAATTATTAAATTTCTTCACTTTTTTAAATGCTAGATAACTAAAAGTTATAAAATATATGTTGTTTTGTCAAGACTTACTTTCTGAGGTACGATTTCACATTACTGTAAATATGTGTAATTTAGCTGAGGCAAACAATTATTCAGCAAATATATTTTACCCAGCAAACGAAACATTATTTCGTCCACGTTGCATGCGTTATGTTTATATTTATATGAGTAAGAAAATTTATGTAATAATCAGTTTTAGAAAAGATACTTTATACTCATTAAGTTAGTAATATTTGCCTGTTAAGTTTTGCAGCTTTTTTTACATAAGGTTTTAATCTGAACCGTTTAAAAACCTTTGCTTTAAAATAACGTTACGATTGTGTTTTCTAATCGTACGACTTTAAAGTAAAGCACAAACTAAGTAATGATGAAGGTCTTCGTATGTTTCGATTGGCTTGATTGTTATTAATTCGTTATCGTTAGGAACAATCAAAAGCTCGTGCCATTGTGTATTTCACATGAATTCGTATTGTACATATCTTTTGTTACTTTGCAATCACTCACGTTATACTCACCATTAACTCATTAATTAATGTACTTATGTAAAAATTGTAAAAAAATTCAATGAATTAGTATTTATTTAACGCTTTTTTTCTATTCTTTTGGCAAGATCCGTGGCTCTTCGCAGCGACGTATTATAAGTTTGATTATTGACATAAGTGCCCTTTTAGCAGTTGCCATTCTACTTTGTTTGTAAAAGTTATAAAATTATAAATAAATTTTTTTATTACACCGGCTGTATACGTTGTCTATCTGATTTATTGTATAAATATTGCATCCAATTTCTTCGATAATATCACATATAGAGAATCTCCTGAAAAATGTGCTAACGTTGCTGTGATTTTAATTATAACCCGCGAAAAATTCAAAGCTCTGTATCAATCATCGAATATTATAATCGAATCGATCCTCGTAAGATATATATATATACACTGCCGCACACACTCCGCCCACGTAGCGCGCAACTTCGGCGTATTTATAACGGGCAGCACACAGTGAACGGCAATTCAGCTTGGTAGGCGGAGTTCTAATGTAGCTATCTATCTATACACATATCACATATACTCTCTTCGAGTTCAAGTCTTTTCCTCTCTCTCTCTCTCTCTCTCTCTCTCTCTCTCTCTCTCTCTCTCTCTCTCTCTCTCTCTCTCTCTCTCTCT
>UXGD01007091.1:0-11497 GCA_900474315.1 Torymus auratus | reverse complement strand
ACCGTTTTCATATCGAATAAAGCCGCTGAAAAAAAAATTGAAAATGTGTCCCGCCCGGACTTAATGGGTTAATTAATCCTGTGTCAAATAAGATACTGGGAGGTGGATTGAGAGTATTGTGGGAAAATCTTTAACGTGCCAAGCACATAAAGTAATAACAGCAATAAATAAAAAAAAAGGAACAAGAAAAGTCAGAAGTTCTATAGAGATTTTCTCATATACTTCATCAAATGAAGTTATAAATGTCAGTTGATTTGCATTGAACCTTGATATAGCACCAAATTTTAAGGCTCATATAAAATATATAGAATGGTGTGAAGGACTTTTTATAATAATTTATTATAAAATATAAATAATTTATAATCTAGTGCTAAATTGTTTATAATTTTTTAACAGATTAACCATCTGTAGTTGTGAGAAACAACTGAGATCATCAGTCGGTAAAATGAGGTTGAATAGCCCTAGGAACAACATTAATATTTATCTTATTAAATTATCATCTTCAACAGAACACAATTTTCAAGTTATGAAAATCTTTAATGGAAATCTCACTTTCGTTCCTGTTACAGAAAGACATTTCTTCAACTTTCTTGTGAATAAATCTTATCTCAATTCTAAATCATGATTATCAATTTTTTCTAGGAAGAATTTATGTTGAATGGTCATTTTAATGCAATATCATATGAATGCTTTCCACTCTTGAAAGAATGATAGCCAAAAGTAGTGACTCATTTAAAGACTCGATGTGATGGTTATTTTAAAAAAGCGCGAATAATTGAAATTTGTTTAAATTAATAAAAATGTGCTAGATTTGAATTTTGAAACTCAAGTATTTATAGAACTTCTAAATAATTAAAATAGAATAATAACATTTTCTTTTTTGCTTGAAACAGGTATGTAATTATCTTATCATTTTAACTAATTAAAACTAAATCATAGTGAAAAATAATGTTCATAACCTCAAAAACAAAACATTACGCGGGAAGCGCGTTTGAATTTTGCTAGTTGAATGTACATTTACATTTATAAACCTTCTACGTCAAGTGCCTAATTAAATTACAGTTAGAAGTAACGTATTTAATTCCTATAATTTCACAATAAGGCACAATTTGCATATTAGCCCACGCCGAAATATACGCGGTATTTATTTCTTTTTTAGTCAGTTGTATCGGCGCCGATGACCTTGAACGTAGCAGATTCGCCGATACGTAATAAAAGACATTTCCATTCCCAAGGTCAAAAGGGAAGAAAAGCGATCTTTTGAAAATAAAACCTTACTATATTATGTGAATTTCATCTGAAGGTGTTTTCTGTCTTTTTCTTTTTCGTTATTTTTAGAATCACTGGTTTGTACTAAAGATTTAATTTCAGTAAACATCCTATAGATGAAAAATTGCTAGTAAAAAAACAAAACAATAACTTTGAATCAGTAGAATCGAAATTTCCATACATCATTCGTTCTAAAATCTATTTTTATATCTACGTTATGTTATGCATTCTTTCAATGGTGACTCAAGTTATTTACTTATAGATATTTTTATACTCAATGACAACAAATAAGCAGTCAAATATTACATACACTGTTTCAAAGAAATAACACTTATTTTACTTATCGCATTTCATAACTTATTTATAAAGTATTTAAAGAAAAATTTGAACTACTAACGTTGTTTGATTTTACTCGATTTAATTTATCTAGTTTCATAAGATTGAAACAAATTTCTTTGTGTTCAAGAACCAAGTACTTTCATTCAATATTTTTTTCTGAGGCCCAATGGAAAAAATAATTTTTATTCCCATCTACACTAATAATGGCTACTTCTATAGCCTGAAAAGCGGGTCAAAAATCGCATTTCATTCCCTCTTTTCCATTATTCCCATATTATTCACTGAAAACGTAAACAATTAGACCATGTTGTATTAGCGGGAGCTAAAGTACTTTACTTATTATTTTACTTACTATTCCGGCAAATGATGAATAATGGAAAAGAGGGAATCAACGCGATTTTTGTTTCGCTTTTCAGGCTATAAAAGTGGCCATTATACTGGAGATGTGAATAAAACAAGTATTAGTGACCTTAACGATGTTCGGAAATTTTTTTAATATCTTCCTCTTCAGTTTTTATTACATAAGATGCCGATAGCGTTATACAGTAGGAAAAGGCTTGAATAAAATATTAGTTCTTAGAGATGACGTTTATTAGCGTGAACTACGCATAATCTGCTTAGAATTGATCATCCGAAAGATCCGGACTACCGTTATAGTCCATTTTTTACCAGAATATTTGAATGCGAATATTTTTATTTTTCAAATTCTTTCACCCTTAGTTTAAGAATCAGAGAAAATAATAATTGGCGATGAAAATTTTTTTTTATAAAAAATTAATAATGTTTGTAATAATAATTAATTGTACAATTGAAAAAATACATCATGGAATTACAATCCTTCTTTTAGGGCGTTATTGCCGCACCTAAAATATATTTTAATTCATGATATTTATACATTTAGCCAATTTTTAAAAACCGTACAATTTATTATTCATGATATACACTCGAAGTAAAATGATAGTCACAGACTTTGAAAATCTAGACTTCGGGAATGTAACTTTATCAAACGAAGTATGTAAATTCACCGAAACGTCCTTTAGAATACCACATAGCATCTTGACTTCGACCTTCACATATATATCCATATCACGTTAATGGAACAACCTTCCCAAGGGTGACTGGGTTAGAGGGCCACCAGATACCTGACTGAGTAGAAGACATTGTGATAAATGGACTGAGATTAGTTCGGCCCTTGCTTCTCAACTTCACCCTCCTGACACTTTCACTTTTCCTTTTACTACCTGCTCCCTGAATGACCACTTTTCCCTAAGTAGGATTTTTCCCTTCGTTTTCGACAAGCCGCATACCTGCCGATTCACCACGGGGGGAAAGATGATCAAACCGGATAACACAGAAAATAAAAGAGAGAAAGAGCGAAGGAGGAAAGAAGAGGATTTTACGGTCTACTTTTGAGGAGGTGGAATCTGCGATCGAAAGATAACGAGTTACTTCATCGTGTTATGTCAGACGTTTTTTTCCGTCTGGAAAAGAGGATGTGTTACACAGTCTGATTTTAACGAACCAACGCTGCTCGAAAAAGAAGACCCGATACATAATTTAATCAAACGACTTGTTTCTCACGGCTGATTAATCGCACTGGATATTCCCCTCAGATTCTTGCTCTTAGTTTATAAAACGATATTAATGACATTTAACAAAATAAAATTCTGCGTTTAATAACAATTTATTCGACGTACAGAACTTTATTTATTAATTGTGATGGACTTCAAGTTCGAAAAGAATTTGTTTCATAAAATTTTTAATACACGACCACTAGAATTGTTCGATAATTAAATATCGATAATAAGAGATTCAACAAACTATATATCTAAAAAATTATACTCCTATTAATTTTCCTGTTTTTAAAAATTCGTCTAAATCGCATTTAGAATACGTATGACGTATAGTTACGATGTAAGTGACGTAGAAAGGTAGTTGATGACGTAAAAAGGTCGTAAGTGACGTATAAAGGTCAAGTTTTACCAGATAAAATTCCTTAATAGTAAGGTATCTTGCATTGGTTTTGTACTTATCTTTGTATGGTAAGTTTTTATTGGAACATTATGGATAGAACCTTAAATATTCAGACTAAAATACTCCTATTTTCTGAGAAAGAATATCTATTAAGTGGAATTAAGTAACTATTGTTTTTCCCTCAAGAAAAATTCTGACAATAATTAGTGAACCAAAAACTGTTAATGTAATGAATTTTGCAAACGTTTTAAATTCGTTCAATACGAAAAAAAGCAGGATAAACAAATGCACACCGGAATTTCGAGATAAGCGCAAGATCAAAACCTGCAGACGTATACAGCATTGACGAGGAAAAGATCTCGCTTTCGTCCCGCCTCCAATCGGTCACTTTCCTCGTGGGCTTCGCCCGTGCGCTGCAGCAGTTGCAGCAGCAGTGGCAGCAGTGAAAGAAAGAGAAAGAGACACGCGCAACATACGCGGGACCCATCTACGTTCCATATTTACGTACCAATACGCGTACACGCGCATACATGCACATGTGTGCGTGCGCCTCTTACTTGCGCGGTCGTGGTCGTGAGACAGAGAGAACACGAAATAAGAGAAAGAGAAAGATAGCAACATCAAGACCTATAAGGAAGAGTCAGTCAAGTTCAGGGTCTTCCAGTTTCAAGACCGGCTTGCTTCCAGGGCAAAACGCTTGCCTGACGGCACACACCGATAACTGGCTGCTGCTGTTGCTTCTGCTGCTGGTACTGATGCTGCTCGTGGAGAGCACAACGTAATTACGAGCCACACCAACGAAATCAATCAGCTGATCGTTTGATCACATAGCATTGAATCTATTTAATTTTTTTTCCCAAATTTTTCAATATTTTTAATAATAACTTAAGAAAATATTGTATTTACAATAAGCGTAATTAATTAAAGAAGGAATATTGCGTGATATTAATTTGTATAATGTAACTTGAAGCTCTTTTAAATTTGATTCGCAAAAGAAATCTCAAACTCATTTGAAAGCAGAAATAAACCGCTTTTAATAACTGTAATATTTCGAAAGCCCTTTTGAATCATACTCTGATTATAAAATCTCGGTAAAACCCAGACTGTCTACAACCCTCATTGAAAAACGCCCACACTAGACACTATGGAGCCTTAGCTGCGTATTCCGTTTTCGTTTTTTTTTTTCTCAACGTTGTCTTCCTTCCACCTGTCTTTAACTTCATATGGTGACGTCCGTATAATGTGGAATGAGCTACAAGTCACACTTTCGATCTATATGTGAAAAACGTGAGAGTAATCATGCTGAGTAATCGAGCTAGTTATTAATTAATTAATTTCAATTATCGTACAAAATTGAAAATTGTCAACTAAATTTGGTTTGAATTAGAATTTTATTTTATCGGTGAATTCTTAGAAACTAATGATAAGATTTTGATTATAGTATATCTCATAAGTTGATTTATTCTCAGGGGGGTCCCTTTTATAAAGATATTATTCCTTAGATCTGCAAATTTCATACTACTTATAATAAACAATAAATACAATACAAATTTAAATAGTATTAAAAATCCTTACCTGGTTTTATGCAGTAATATTATTTTTTGCTATTTTGGGTTTCCATATGATTCTGAAGCTTTCTTTGATATTTTAGATATTATATACATAAAGATGTATACTAAATGCCACTTAGACATTTTTCTTTTTACATGTTAACAAATGTATATAAGTGATTGCGTATGTACTGACTCTGATCTATATGCTATCAAAATATTCTCTTATTTTTCTTAATTTTAAATTTTCATCAATTATCTTAGCTACATGTAGCTCGAATATAGTATAATGAAAATAATCGGAAAAAAACTAAAAATCGGATTATAATAACGACAAAAAAATAAAATTTTATAAAAAAACTGTGGATTGAGTTTATTTGATTTAAAACTACATCATTTAAACTAAGCATGCAAATAAAATTATATAATTTATCAGTTTCTCACTTTAGTATAGTGAATAATTAATTAAAAAAGAATTTTATCGCAAACTATTGACTTGTTATAAATGTATATATAATCAAAATCAGAATAAAGACTTCAAATTTTAGTTTGTCTAACGTCCGTTACGTTTCCCTACATCAAAACGAGAGTATAATATAAACTAACGAAAATCAGAATAATTTTTACAGAACTATATACAGCGCACTAGAGCGTTTAAAAAAAATTTCGCTTTCTTCGTGGTGTATATATCTGAAAGGGAATGAAAAACTGCGACACTTTGACAAATCCTAGCGAAGTACGAGGTGCGTATAAACGTCCGCCGCGCGGGCTTTCTCTAGCTGATAAAACCTTCCCGGATCCGCGCGACACGCGCGTAGATCGCTCGTTGACTTTGCGCATAACTGGGTCAGAAGCGTGAAACGGGAATCGATTGCGCTTGTCTAGCCGGTGGTCTTTTTGCAAATCGAACGATGAATGAAACAGTAAATTACGTTACTAAATGTTCTTGGCGGAGATTTTTAGGTGAGATCAAACGCGAGATCTTACATGTTTCATAGCGAAAAGTGTGATCATATCTTACGATTGTGTTTGATATTTTATACACTCTTATTTGAGGTGTTTCTACAATATGTTTCAAAATAAGTTTATCGAAGTCTCATCAAGTCTTTTATCAATCTGAATAAAATTAACAGAGAATCTTTATGTTGAGATCAGAGATTGCAAACGAAAAATAATTTCCAAAATTGTACGAGATAATTTTAAACTCAAAATATATTATTATAAAATTTAATTTACGATTCGAATCTTTATTTGAATATAATATAAACAATTAAATGTATTTTAAGAATGATGTCCACATTAATACATTTTAGTTGAAATGTACTAATTAATTCATTCATTTTATTCAAAGGTTATTCAAAATTAAATTTTAAAAGATCTTTAAAGGTCAGAAACTTGTGCAAAATATTACGAGGTCATCGCAATCTGTTACCAGGTGACCAACTTATATCACAGATATCCAGAGATATCAATAAAATTTCAATGTATATAAAGTTAAAATAAAATATTTAAATTTCGCAATTTTGTAACAAGAAAATTTGTTTTATTTAATTTACAATTTAAACAGAACCACATTGTATAACTATACATTTTATTGCTCATCGAGATAAGAATGTCTCATTCAATTTCGGTTAGTTGTTTAAAATTATGACATTTTTAAATGTCGTTTAGTAAAATAGTGCAATCGTACTTTTGTTTCTAATATTTTACACAATTTTTATCATGGTCAATATAAATTTAGTATCAGGAGTTAATTATATTTTAATTAAAAATTTTAAGCTTTTTAATATTAATAAGAAAAACTAATGAAATTGTAAAATTCATTTCTGTTTTTTAACATTGAACCGAGTTTTTAAGCAAAATCTTGTATCAATGCTGAGATCGCAAATTCTTCTGAAAAAAATAAAAAAAATAAAAGTGACACGTTAGGTGAGTATGCGGGTATGCGCGCATCGCGGCTAAGGAGGGGCGGGAAAAAATTGCCGTGGACCGGCCCACCTGAGCAACTCGTATTTACACCGAGCGAGGGCCTAAGTACTTTCGAAGCAATGAGCATGTCGCCAAAAAGTGAAAAAGGCCAAACTGCCGTCGTCCGGCAGTTCTGGTTTTCCAGACTCGTTATAATCTCTCGGATGAGAAAAATAAAAAAAAAAAAAAAAAAAAAACCAGATGAAAAAAAAATACGAGAGAGATGGAAAGGGAGAACGACCCGAAGCAGCACAGGAATCTTAAAGGCGATTTTTAACGACCCTGGACGCTTTGCAAATCACGATTATCGAATTTACTTTCGGCGCGTGAGCCCGAGCCTCGCCGAATTATTTATGACTTACGCGTAATTAGAGCGCTGTCGCGTATTTAAAGAGCTCGGAGACGACTGCTTGATGTCCGCGAGAGAGGGAGTGAGAAAGAGATAGAGAGAGAGAGAGAGAGATTTTTATGTTCTTTTATATAAATTACTTTCGACTTCGAAATAATATCTTGAAAAGCAAACGCGCTCTCGCAGTAGAGGAAGTTTGATTTATCATTTCTTTTATGTGCCGCTTGATTTACATGGACAACGGAATAAATTTTTGCTCATTGCAATCTTCGCGCAAGGATAAGCCGTGACGGCGGCTAAAGCGGTGCCGGCGATTATGCTGTTTGTCTTCTTCGTAGATTTTTATGCTTCCTTAATTAAGTCTTTTAACATGAGATCAAATTTTTATGTACATGGCCGCAGAGTAATGCTAATAATAAATTAAATTTGTATTAATTAGGTTCTTCACAATTAGGTTATATGCAAATACTCTAAAATACGTAGAAAAACTTATGCCGTGGCGAAGATGTAATTTAAATTACCTTAAGCGGACTTTTTTTCTTAAACTGCACAGCTAATTATCGTAAATCATGAAAACTACCTTTGCTGTTGAGATGCCGAAAAGTCGAAATTTTATAAATTTTATACAGTTATGAACTTTGAAATTGCAAACCATTAACGTCTCAATACTATCAAATACACAATAATCGTAATTTTTCAAGTATTTAAAATACTTCCATTGTTTATAAATTTCTTATTTTTGTAAAAAAAATTTTCAGTTGACTTTTAAATTAAAATGATTCAAGTCAATGGCAAATATGCAATCAAATATACTGACTTCGACATTATCACGATGATTTATTGAAATTTATATATAGACCCTAAGCTTTACTTACACACCCCGATAGAAAACTACTCAATTTATCTAGATTTATTGTCTAATTTCATACAAGTCCCTGTAAAAGGTTCGATAACACTAGAGGGGCATTCGGGAGAGGCATTTACGGAACTGCCATCTGTAAAGCAGCAACCACATTCCATAGATAAAGCAACGATGCTTCGAACAGTAATGATAAATACCGAATTATAACGCAGAAACTACAAAACAAAATACCAAAATTGCATATAATCTCATTACCCGAACAACCACTCACGGAAATCCCACCGGAATATCTTATGTGCTTTCTCGAAACACATATATATATGCACATAACGAAAAAGAAGAAAAAAAAAAGAATCTCCAGGCTGTTCAAGCCCGGAGTCCCAAATCGAGCACATGAGGCCACTGACACTGAACTGTGGAATCTTAAAAAAAAGAGGGGAACCTTTTTATTCTACGCAAATTGCGCAATTGCGCGTAAGCGAATGTCCGTTCGGGAGTGAGTGAGAGGCACTTCAGAAATTTCCGGAATGATCATCGGCAGTGAAAAAAGTGATCTCATGTCACTTTTTTTTTACGCCGTGTTCCACATTTCGTGCGCGTCTATGAATGGTTACATAAATAACTCAATCAAACGTTTCATTCTTTAACTAACGCCTTTATGTGATATTTTGTAAATATCTGTCGTACATGTTTTGTTTGGTTACAAACAAAATTTAAATATTAGTAAATATTGGTTCGAAGAAAAAATCCGAATTCTCTATGACGTTTTTACTTGCAATAAATAGGTCGTTGTTATGTTTCAACGTTTAGTTTGTATGCCCACTAAAATATAGTTGATTGCAATAGTTGACCTGTGAAAAACTGAGCTAAAGCAATATACATAAGTGGATGATTCAACATGACACACGTGGTCGAAAGAAAGTAACTGGAAAAAGTAAAAACACCTCTGGGAGTTTTTGTTTTGATACACGTAAACAAAAATGACTCGGTAAAGAAGTGACAAATAACAAATGTAATCCCGTTATATACTTCGCTCACATATCGTGCTCGTATAAGATTTTTGACTCGCCCAAATGTTACACGCATCACATTACGACGAAACTGTTTATTTACAACATTACCCACACAAATATTGCGCAATAAATCCACATTATTTAATACCAATCTAAAATACCCACACACTGATCATTCCTTGAATCATGTCAAATTCGCAGTAGAAAAGTTTCTTCCTATGAATCACCTTAATTTTCGCATCTAGATATCGGTAAAGAAAGTGACCATTGCATATCATCATCGATCAGGAAGTAGACGTTTGATGTATTCCTATCTCTTTCCAAGAACGAATCCCAAACCAGCGAGATCGAGAGCATACCACAGCCTAGAATCTATTCAAAAACTTTCATGGCGCTTTTCCTGAATCATCGGACTTCCCGGAACCCCCTGGTATACTCGACGCACGTGTATACAGGTACACCGAATTTAAGCAGATTTCGCGGTCGCGCACGCGTAAGTGAAAGAGATAGAGGCGCAGACGGGGAATGGTAAAACCGCAAAACGGCACTTCGTACAGTGACTTGCCGCGTAGATTTTTCGGACCGGCCCAGCGGTACATGCGTGAGTAAGCAAACGTGTGCCAAGAGAAATTGACCTAACGTTAGTTTTGGGAAAGAAGGTATTGACTTGCGTCAGCTGCCGACATTATGTCACGGGGCTAATGTTGCTTATAATATTTCCTGTTTACCTTTGCGGGCTTGCGCGATCAACGCGCTTACAACGTAAACTTTGTTACAGGCCGGTTATTCCGACGATAAATGAGCTTTTTGTAACCCTGAAAGCGAAGAATCTAGGTGCCATTATAGTCTTAATTAACCGATATGCGTCCAAATTTTTATATACCATAATAAGATCCAAGGATATTGCAGCCAGAATACTTTTGAAGATCTAAACGTTTTGGCTGACTTGGAATTAAGTGTCTACAATTCCAGACATTATCGTGATCTAGTGCGCGTATTTTTAATGACCGCCGCAATAAAACTAACTGACGTTCATACACACAACGATTTCATCATTTCCAAAAACGTATCCAATTATGTCGTAATATAATTACTATTATTATCTACATATAAATACCAACTAAAACTTTAACAAACATTATTATTTTTCAATAATTCGATAAAGATTATTTTCAATTTCTTTTACATGTCCTGCTCCACAGTATAAAAATAAAGTAGTCATACGCGTTTCGACAAACGTGCGCATATCGCCATCTTCGCATGTAAATTAGGAGGCTGATCGTTGAGAGATGTGCCTTGACCGTCAAGCCTGCGTGCACGATGACAATCCTGATAAAAGTATAGGGGAAATGGTAAAAGAAGAAGACGAAGATGCTGAGGAAAGGGAAGGTGAGAGAGGAAGGGATACAGGCAACGGATATACACTCGGGAAACCAACTCTCCGGCTCTGCGCATTCGAAAAAGATAGATGAATGAACGCGAACGATTGAGGAAAAATAGTGACAGGAAGTCAGAGAAGAAAAATGAAAGGAAAAAAGTCGTTTGATTTATGAGAGTATTATAGAAGTTGTGCAACCGTTTCCTACAGTCGAGCAGTTATTTAAATTCCAATGCACTCGTCTTATTATACTAATTTCTCTATTAAACAGAGATACAAACAAAATATTCGAATAGGCATAAAGTTCTTTTGACTCGAAATAGATCTAACGAACCTAGTATTCAGAAATAGGGCAGCATAGGTTTTGAAATATAGCGATGGTTTTTGTTAGGCTCTAGGACATATTAAGAGACTTTACCCTATATTCAAATTCTCGATGATGAAGCTTCTTAGGAGCAAATTTTTTTTCTTTTTAAAATTAATTTCAAGAAGGTGGTTACACAAATCCAAGCTCAATAATATATTTTTTGGGATTTGAAAAAAAACCAATAGAATATTATAGCATTAATCTTCGTTAGTGTTCGTAAAAAATGAAATCCCCTTTGTAAGATTCCGACTAGGTACAGCCCGAAGCGGTGGAGCTACCATAAATATATATCTAAAAAGCAGTAAAAATTTACAAAGTCATTCGAAGGTGAACTGCATTACTAAATGACGTTGAAGAAACTATAAGCACTATGTATATAGGTATACCTATAATTTTTTTTTTTTTTTTTTTTTTTTTTTTGGGGGGGG
>UXGD01007090.1:0-11497 GCA_900474315.1 Torymus auratus | reverse complement strand
GGGGGGGGGGCGACTGCTCTGCTGGTGGTGGTGGCGGCGGTGGTGTGGTAGTGATTTTCTCGGCTGCAGTCGTCGACCTCTCTCTCTCTCTCCCTCTGGTTCGCTCGCCAGCTCGCTGGCTCGCGTTCCCTGAATCTTTTATGCTGGGATTGCGAGGGAGCGCTCTATCGGGCCGATATATTCGCGCTTGGAGACTGCGCGCGCGCAGATGAGCGCAGGAGCGGAAGCATTCTGCTGATGCGGCTGCAGGGGGGCGGAGATGTGTGACGTCACACTTGTTTTGATGAATGTGAATATATAGGGGTATGAAACTTTATAGCTCGACTGCCCGTGTGTGTCTGTGTGTATAATGAAATCTTTGGATGAAGGAGAAAAAGCGAGAGAGAGAGTTGGCTTTCCACTAATGGTTTTCCATTAAAATGTCGAGGGTCGCAGGGAAGGAGAGAGCGAGTCACACCCTTGTTTTAGCAGGCGACGACTATTTTCCTAATTGGCTCTCTCTCTCTTTCTTTCTCTAGAGTGGGTGTCGTTAATCAAATGGATCGCGAGGTGGTACTTATACCTTCTTTGAAGCTTCTCATTTTCTTTTTTCATCGATATCGAAATGTTACTCTCTCGCTGCTCTATTCTGGGACGCGTATATATATCGTCGTCGAATGTGTTTAATTTCCGCTCTATATTATCAAAGACAAACAAGTGGGGCGTTATAATTTCGCTGTAAAAGTCTCGAGAGCACGGTATCTTGGAGAGCCAAAAGTGTACCTCTCTGTCTCCGATCCATTGTTCTCGGTCGGACAATGACGCGATGGATGGGTGAATGCGCGTCGCGATTGTCTCGAGTGTCGCTCTAAACTCGCACCTCTCATAATATAATACAATCTCTATATTTGTTTGTGTGCGGTTTGCTCTTTTCCACAGCTATTCCGCGAGGTCAGGATAATGAAGATGCTGGACCACCCGAACATCGTGAAGCTCTTCCAGGTGATCGAGACGGAGAAGACGCTCTACCTGGTGATGGAGTACGCGAGCGGTGGCGAGGTCTTCGATTACCTCGTGCTCCATGGCCGCATGAAGGAGAAGGAGGCGCGCGCCAAGTTCCGGCAGATCGTCTCCGCGGTGCAGTACTGCCACCAGAAAAAGATCATACACAGGGATCTGAAGGCTGAGAATCTCTTGCTGGACAGCGAGATGAACATCAAGATCGCGGATTTCGGCTTCAGCAACGAGTTCACGCCCGGTAACAAGCTCGACACGTTCTGCGGATCGCCGCCGTACGCCGCGCCCGAGCTCTTTCAAGGTGAGATGATGCTGGTGGTCCTTTTTTGGGGGGTTGATGTATATTTAAGATGTGAGTTATGTTTCAAGTTTTATTTTCCTAGTTTACGGGGTTAAAACAGGATTAAGGGTGTCCCAGTTTGTGTACCTACCTAAAAATAGTAGTATCCATTCTGTAGAATGTCCATTAAATGCATTAAATTGGGTTCAGGTGTACCAAACGGGGATGATCAACTGTCATAAGCTTATGTAACTATTTGAAAATGGAACTCGCAATATCCTAAAAGTAAAATAATTAATGAATTTTTAATCAGTTTAAAGTCATTGGGAACCCAATTTTGCATCAATCTAAGATCATAAATCTACCTGAACTCAGCGAAAACCTCAACTAAAACGCAAACTTACTTCATTACAGGTAAAAAGTATGACGGACCGGAGGTGGACGTCTGGTCGCTGGGCGTGATCCTCTACACCCTGGTCTCGGGCTCGCTGCCCTTCGACGGCTCGACGCTGAGGGAGCTGCGTGAGCGCGTGCTCCGCGGCAAGTACAGGATCCCGTTCTACATGTCGACGGACTGCGAGAACCTGCTCAAGAAGTTTTTGGTGCTCAACCCTACGAAACGGGCCTCACTAGAGGTACGTTCGGATAAGGTTCGGATTCCGCTCCTTCTGCATTGCCTTCTCTCTTTTAGTTTTTCTTTTGGTTTCTTGTTTACATTGCGAGAGTAGTAGTACACTTTTTTGTGACGAGTGGTCAATGAAAGTCGTGGTTTGGTTGCTATATGTAGTTTTTGGTTGAAGCACATTGTAGAGGAGTGTGGTATTTCGGAGATGACTGATTTGGTTCAAAGTAGAATATAGTTACATGAAGAAGTAATTTTTGGAAAACACAAGTTGTCAGTGCGCTATAAGAAATGAGGATTCTTCGGATATCTTACTTTTGTTCAAAATATTTCTTGGTTGTGGTAAAACGGATAGCACCTTCTGTAGCGGTAACAAATGAGCATTGGGAATAAAAATGAGATATCTGAAAAAATCATTAAACAAAGAGTTATTTTAGTACGTTAAACAGATACATCACATCATGAAGCATGCAGTTTCTACCAAATTACTGGAAATGACCCAAAGTAAATATTACTTCAACCAAATCAGGTTACCTATAAGCCAGTAAACATTTTTTTCTAGTACAGAGTTTAAAAGTTTTATTGTTTTGTTGAGCTCTCAATAGCGACATTTCAAAAACCCTTTCTTATCATTTCTTTTTCTCTTTCCACAGAATATAATGAAGGACAAGTGGATGAACATGGGTTACGAGGACGACGAACTGAAACCGTACTTAGAACCAGAGCCTGATTACAAAGACCACAAGAGGATAGGTGAGTCTGCCAGTATGTACATAACACTTACTACTTACTGTTCTTGTCTTAGATAGCGCATCGCAATATATTCGGACAATCTAACTGCTTGTAACTCAACGTGTGTGTGGCGCTCTATCTCTCAATACCGTGCGCGGACGGCGGGGAGGGAGGTGTCTGTGTGTTGTGGTGACGCCCTCTCTGCGCCTCAACGTCGCCAGCACGACACGTGTGCCTACTCTCGCTTTTACATACCGTTCCATAATCTCGTAGTCGCATTGTGTTTCGCTTCGAATTCGTGTATACTAACTGCTCGGCTCGTTCTGCGGAACGCACTACGAGAAAGAAAAGAAAAGAAATAGAGTGACGGTGAGCGTGTGGGTCCGGCCAATGATGAAATCATTGCCGATGCGCCCGCGCGCGAGAGAGAAGCGAGAGTCGCTCTTCTGCCCTCAGAGAGGAACGATCAAGGTCATATATACAATATGTATCTCTCTTGGTTTGTCTGAATAGATAATAATGCTATATATAAAACCCTTCCACTGGATCGGATATTGCTATGAATCCTTTTTTACGTACTTTTATGATTTGGCCCTCTTTCCAACCCCTACCTTCGCCTTGATGTGTGCCTATTAACCGCTCTAGACCATTCACAGTCAAACTCAACCCAACCCCTTTTACCCCTGTCCATACATACTTTTCTCTTTCTCCCAGTCCCGAAATTTCGTTTGCTCTCCTACTCTTAAATAGTGTGACATTTAAGATTCTGCAGTAGTGTAATAGTGTAGTTTATCTCTTTCACCTGCTAATTATTAGATTTGACTATGCCTACCACGCCTGTATGTTACAGAAGCACTAGCGAGTATGGGCTACACGCGAAGTGAAATCGAAGACTCTTTAGGACAGGCAAAATACGACGACGTATTCGCCACGTACTTGCTGCTCGGCAGGAAAACCACAGACGTAAGTTTACGTGTGTACAGCACACGCCACGCATTCGCAGCACATCGTCGACGCGAGCATGATCACATTGACGCGGGCGAACAAAATGAAAAACTGCTCTGGAAAGCGCGCCTCTATATGCATGGGTAACACCGAAACCAGCACAACCAACTGACGCATCTGACTTATTTTCCAGCCGGAGAGCGACGGTTCAAGGTCGGGCAGCAGCCTGTCGCTGCGCAACATTCCACCGCAGGTGGGCTCGGGTGGGGCCGGTGGCGGCGGCGCCGGTACGGGCGGCGCTGCCCAGAGCCCATCGCACCGGAGCGTCCACCGCAGCATCTCGGCGAGCAACCCGAAGCCGAGCAGGCGAGCCTCATCGGGTGGTGAAACGCTTCGTAAGTCCCAAGCACGTGCGCCACGTGCCCACGAGTCTGTATGCCTGTGTGCCATTATTAGTGATGACACACTTTTATATACATACATATATTTATACATATATTGATAGTGAGATACCAAAACAAAGCCCGTCTTTGACGAATTTAACTTTGATACTTTTTTTGTCGCTCTGATGACGATAATAACACGAATGACCGTGTTATCCTTCCTCTTTTATTAAATAAATCTATTAATTGAGTTTTCTTTTCCATACAAGAGCGCTCTAATGTTACTCGTACTGGACATTGCGACCTCCCGAGAGCTTTTGTGACACATTGCTCGCGCGAGCAGCAAGCTCCGCAGTTGTATATCATCATGCACTATAATAACAGCAACCTGCCATCACACATAGCGGAAAAAGTCTTGGCTCCTCTCCCGAGTTTTCCCTTTCCGTGTATATGTCTCTTTCTCCATCAGGAAGGATTAACGCACTATTTGCGCGGCGATCTGAGAGTAAATACGACACCTGAAGGTCTTTGTAAATGTGCTGCATTACGATGCACTTATTATTACGCGATATGAATTGTACATATTTTGCGCGACGATTGACTCGGCTCTTGCAAAACATACTCTAAGAATAGTATATGGAGAGAGAACAGTCTAGCTTTTTCTGCTACGATGGCGCGCGGCCTTGCAGTTTTTTTTTCGAGCGATTTTCATAATTAACTTTACATGTAACATTAGAGTTTTTTTTTCATATTTTATTTGTCATTGACTCAAAGGGACAGGGACGAAATTTAAGTAAAGACAAAAAAGAAATAGAATGAAAATGAAAAAAGAACGAGAGCCCTCCGGTCGAATTTGGTTCTACTCCATTTTGCTTCTTAGGCGGAGCCCCAAGTCCAGGTAATACAACGAACCACAATCATGCTACTGCTGTGACCGGTGGAACGGTAACTGGAAGTGGCGGTAGCAATTTCAAACGACAGAATACCGTGGACGCAGCTACGATTAAAGAAAACACAGCTCGAGCAGCTCGTGAATCTGCTCGACCTTCCGCGCCCAAAAATAGCCCTGGACAGCTTGACACTAGTGAGTTCATTTCACACTCAAATAACCATCTTTTTATTCAAGATCCACCGAGATTTATCTATCCGAGATAGACCGCCTCCGACAGTGAATCACACAAACGACATCATACTCGTACCTCATCGCTTCGAGGCTTCAATTAAAAACGTTTGCTTTGGAATTGGTTGCAGTGAATTAACTTTACTAGTCAGCTTATAATTTTCTTACCGTTACTTTTTTTAACTTTGTTTGTTTATGAGTTTTACTCTCGACAATTTCCTTTATTTATCATCGTTTTTCTTTTGTGAATTTTATCTAGTTTCGTTTGCTCGAGTTTTTAGATTATTAGATAGATTTGAGATTTAGCATTCGATCAGGGCTGGGCAGCATCATAGAAAGGATCGTTAATGTATTAGTATGCGTCTAGTTAATTTATAGTTTACGCGAAGGCTTATGTTCTCAACTTGTAGTAAACGTCTTCAACATATTGTTTGCTAAAACAGTGAGGTCATAAGTTTTCCTGTTTGCGGTAAAGATATTGGAGACACACATTAATACGATAACGAACTTTTGAGGGAAGCATTAAAAATATAGACAATTATAACGCATTACTCATACTTTTCAATATAAATAATAAAACTTAGCGATTAACAAATCATTCTTGATATGTGTATGTTCTTCAAACATGCATGTGTAACTATATCAATCACGGCATTATTAGACAACAACTTCAATACATTTTTCTTTTCTATATACTCCATTTGCTTTCTATTCATAATGACCAATGCATATTTAACTTTTTAATGTGTCTAAATTTTTGCTCAGCCCTGTCTTCGATAAAGAGGTTTTTAAAATGTGAGTACTACTTACAGAATCGAAAAGTTAACGTATCAGTTTTAATATTAATTTTCTTATTATTATTGTTATCTCTTGCAATTGGATCGAGACGAGGGGGAGGTTGTGTGCGTATAAAGAAAGCGAAAGCGGGGTAGGGCAAAGCGGGGGACAGATGAGGTTGGTGGTGGTGGTGGTGACTGTTTCTATCTATTTTGTTGTATTGTTCTTGTTAAACGTTTCAGTCTCAGAGTACCGAGTACTTCTTGTATTTTATTATTTTAATGTTTTGTGGTTGTTCTTTGTCTCTCGTTAAAGCAAAAATAAAAGAAAACAAAAGAAAATGAGAAAAAGAGCTATAATTTTCATGTTTTATTTTGCTTTGTTTTGTGTTGAACCATATCTAATGAGGCTTGCAGTGACAATGTTCATTCTAGGCGTCGGTACGAGTCCCGGCGGCAAGACGAGAGTCGGCAAGAGCAACACGATGAACACCGGGGTGGCGGGCATCAGATCGAACATAACGCCCGCGCCCGGCTCCATTGGCCGTCGCAGTACGATATCGTACGATCAGGCCAAGACCTCGTCGTCGTCCACCGAGAGAACGAACGACGTGCCCAGGTACGTCACTCACAATTGTCTACCTCACTTATATACCGTCCTACAAAGCTAATCCATATTATTATTATTATTATTATTATTACTACTATTATAATATACCTTTAATTTCAGTAGTATAATATCTTTAATAACTGTTCGGTAACATCTCTATCTCTCTTTATGTTTGTAAAGGCTAATGGAAGAAGCGCTAAAGAGCTGGCTTTTGTTGCGTGATTTTCATTTCTGCGAATATACACATTATTTGCTCTGTCGCAATGTTTGCAAAAGTTATTGATAATTAATGCTTTTTTCAGGAAAAAAAAATTTCCAAAATTTATCCGCAAAAAAAGGATAGTTAAGCTCGAACGAAGACTGACTTCTCGGTACAAAACAGCATCTTACTATATATTATTTTAATCTTTCTATTAGAAACTTTACAAGCATAATTTCAATATACTGTGTTACTCACTTTTTTCTACTACTACTACTAATAATAATACCACTGGTTAGTTTTCTTATATACTCTTTCACTATATAGCATATATAATACATAAATCATATATAAACAAAAAGTATATACATTCTACCAAGCGTTATAGATATAACACACACGCGACCACATGATTCTATATAAAAGCGCCATCGGAAATATTTATAGATATCCCGTCAGTAACTCTACCTACGAACCACATGTAAAAACGTAGGTCTCAAAGCCCCCAGTATTCAATGTCTCTTTGTTTTAACAAAGTTTTTCGAGCGCTACTGTACATTATCACACACTGACTCAGTTGACAACAATAAAACCATAAACAGTATGCGATGAACTAACTATATCTTAGAGTAAACTTAGGCGATGCAATTAATATATACCCCCTAGGTGAAATAATAACACACGTCTTTCTGTTGCATCGCTCTCTCAAGCATGCTGGCTGCTGCCTGCCGATTAATTTCATTAGAGATATATTATAATTCTATACTCCAGCGCTGAAACTCTCATAACTCTTTTACTATAGAAAAAGTGACAGCACACAAGCGCGCAACAGGTGCTTTGTTTTTGTTAGATGAATTGTTAGCCAGACACTGAACAATATCTCCATCACATGACGAGAGAAACACGCACACGCTCACACACGCGCGCGCACGCCACAAAATCACGCTCTCATACTTCTCTCTATAAGTACCTACCTATCACGGCTCCTATAAGGACGCGCGAGTCTTTCACATGTGACAGCACAAAAAAAAGAAACAACAAACACTCTCTCTCTCTCTCATCATAATCATCATACGTCATCAAAACTGTTTTCGTTCTATGCTGCTCATTTTGTATTATTACCTTACTTTTCCGTTCTTTTCTCATTATTTCTGTTAATTTAATTTCGATTCTCAAAATTGACATCCCTATGGAGGACAGAATCGTGTGGCAGAGAGAAAACTACATTGAAAATCATTATTCCTCTGGAACGACGACGTCCTGCCTTTTTCCGCCGCCTAACGACTTTCTCGCAGAAAGGCAATTTCAGCAACGAAAACCTCCGCGCGCGCGCGCCATTATCGTAATCAATTTCCGACCCGAAAATACTTTCCAACGTCCTTGCCAGGAATTCCAAAATAACCCGCTCTCTGTCTGTCTCTCTTTCGTTATTACGCAACGACCTATACGCGCGGGGGCGGGCAGACGGACGACAAGAGCAACAATGACGTTCAATGTACTTTCTCTTGCACCTCGAAAGCGTTAAAAAAAAAAAAGAAAAAAAATACGAAAAAAAACATTGTTGTGGGTGCAGCCTGGTCGAGGGGGCTAGGCAGGCGCGGGGCCACGCGAAATCAGCGAGCATCAGCGCGAGCCATCGAGCCTCAAGCGGCGCTGCCGCGGCCGTCGCGACGGCGGCCCCCGGCAGCGATGCCCATCTGCTGGATCATCCCCAGCCGCGCAACGCCCACAACTCCCTACTCGTCACTGCTGACCCTCTTAGGCAGAGGTACACTGCTCTCCCCTCTCTCTCTCTCTCTCTCGCTCTCTCTCTTTCTCTCTCGCATCCTTCCCTCGATCCTCCTCCCCCCGCAGCCCACCCTCTGCTCCTGCTGCTGCCCCACCCTGTCTCTTCCGTTCGACTTTTCCCACCTTCCCCCTTGGTTTTCTCGCTGTGTCTCTCTCGCTCTCTCTATTCTGTGTCCAGGGCTCTGAAAATGCAATATGAGATTGTCGATTAGCTTGAGGTTTGCCGTGTGATGAGGGGTTTTGCGGGAAGAGGAGGGGGAGGACTGCGTGGCTTTTGTAGGTCAAACGGTTGTCGTCGAAGGTACGTGTACGTATATGCTGTGTATACACATATAGGCGCGGTTATACTCGCGAACATGTTGGGGAAACAGTGCGGAGCCTGCGCGGAATTACTTTCCTAATCGTTTTAGCCGTCGGCTGTTTTTTTACGGGATACTATTATCTGTAGGAATAAAACAACATTCGTTATCGTAAAAGCCACTATGTTAGGTAGCATTTTAAGAAATTTGTTTGTCTTAATTTAGCATTACAATATATATGCGCCCAGCAACAGTATCTATATCCTTTTCCTCGGGGCGCTGTAAACTATTTTCGCGCGATATCGATGCTCTAAATGCACACATGAGTCACGTATACATGACGCGCGGCGTACATGCCTTAATGTATTCGCAGTTTTGTAACCGTTCAAAAATGTATCAAAACAATCGCGATTGCGTTTTTCACCTCCTCGCGAGCGCCGATGAATCAATAAAGTCTTTTCTAATTTCAATTGCTGATTCCTCTTTCAACGTGACTGCAATGCACAACGACGGCGACGGCGTTTTGTATATTGCATTCGCAAAAGTATCACCGATTAAGCAGTCAAAGGTCGAGCGAACGTTCGTTATGAATTGATTAATTTTTAAATTTTATTTCATTTACACGCTAATGTATCGTTGAAATATTTCGCGCCTCTTTATTTTATCGCGAGCTGCATACAAAGTAGACAAACTACACACGTGAAGCCTTATTTTGCATTTTCTGCGAGCCTTTGTCCTTAACCCTGCGATTTCCATTCCTTCGAGGCCATTAACTATCTCGAGGTCTCGGATTCGTTCTTTTTAAAATCACTTGCAAATGATCGATACGATATCATTGCTCATGGATTAGCCGATTATCCTATGGCTATAGTTTCGGCACTGTAATAATATGTCTTTAAACTTCAACCTCGACGCGATTCTGCGCGCGTAACGTCGCAGCACCTCTAGGACAGTTTCTGGTCTTCATCTTTTCACGCCAAAACGAATATGATATCCTAATGTCCAGTCATAATCGTGAAAATATTTTCATCTGCATGATCGTTTTGTTTATTATTTACTTTTACAATTCGTTTATCGTCTTTGTTTCGTATAAACCAAATCATTCATGATCATCATCGTCATTCATCGAGTATATTAAATATATGCTTGTAAAAGCTTTTGCCCATGTTTTTTTTTCGTTTTCATTATCATGCAGCCATCATTCGTTCCTAATCAGTCACATTTGCTGTATTTAAATATGCACGTGGCCCGCTTATATTACATATTATTCCGTTTTGTTTTTTCGATTTTTCCTTTGTCAACGATTTTGCCTCTATACACTTACAATTATAGTTATTTATTCCATAGTTAGACATCAGCATGCTATTTCAGTATCTTCGCATGTATATAACATGTAACAAATTTTCTTCATTATTATGCCCTCCACATTGAATTTTATTCGTGTATGGATCCTACAAGTAATAGCGCATAGTATTTTGATAAAATAATAATAAAAAGTATTATATTTTCCTGTAAAAACATTCAATGCAAATAAGCATAATACAAATAACTTATTCCGTAGATTATTAAGGCAGTATACAGTGCTTTGTACCATTAAAATAACTGAAATGAGACAAAGTTATCTGTTTATCTTAATACCTCAAAAAGATACTGCATTTGAGTTCACCTTCAAATATTAAATACAATAACTATTATAAAAACTCTTTTTGCTCCAGTTTCCTAAACAAACCATCTTTTCTGTATTCGTGTTTAAAAATTGAAAATGTTTATCTAAATGTACTATCAATTTTTGTGTGTTCTTGAATATATTTTTATCAAATATCAGTTTTATTGGCGTTTAAGACATTGTGTCACTATGTTATTTCGTAATGAATGTATATAAATCAATTCATTGACGTAGTATGAATACATGTGTACTTATGAAGTTTGATTTTCAGAAAATCAAATCAATACAAACTGCACCTTAAAAGCGTACAAAAGCTAAATACCAGTTTTTCGTAGTTATACTGCTTCAAAATTGTCTATTATATTTTTTTTTAACGAGACTGCATCGATAGAATTTGTTTTGTCCGTCATTGTAGAATTACAAAAGACATAGGCGTGTATATGTACATATTTAAACCAGTGAAATTTTATTTTCGAATGACGAGATGATTTTTATGAAATAATCGCCGGAAGCGCCTTACTAATAATGTATGTTTTTATTTAAAGCTTGGGTGTCACTCCAAGCAATAGATTGGCAACGCCCACGACGCCAGCATTTCCAAGGAATGTCCCAAGCCGCAGTACCTTCCATTCTGGCCAAAATCGTGCACAGAGAAATCATACTCAGGTTTGTTCCTTTTTTTCATATATATACAATTAAACGAGAGCGAAGTGCACACGTGAAAATTGCGAAAACTACGACTCGCAATTAAAATCAGCTCATAGAGCGTTTATCACGATGATGCACTTTAGGTACTCTCGATTTCGAGAGATCGCTCGGCACGAGCACATATCGATTTCTCGCCCGACTAACGTGAGCATTATTTCATTTTAGGGTCATACACACACGCAGGACACGAACGCGATAAGCCAGTTAGCGAGGCCGTCCTTCTTTTCCAAACTCTCATCAAGGTTTTCCAAGCGGTAAGTCGCCACCACTAGTACTCCAAATTTTCATTTTCGTTTATGCGTCTGTTATTTATTTATATATTCGGCATGTTTAAAAGAGTATTTTTTTAATATTAATATATATATATATATAT
>UXGD01007089.1:0-11498 GCA_900474315.1 Torymus auratus | reverse complement strand
TGTAATAATGGCTATAAGATATGAAAAAATCGAAAAAACTAAAAATTCAAAATCGTTTTTTGGTTATAAAACAAAAGGAAATCAATAAAATCTCAAATTCATTAGCGTATCTTCATTTTCCTGCGAGACGAAGAGAATAAGCTTTACCCGACGAAAATCGGTTGATTCGTTTCGAAGATATGAAGAGTTTAAATATATACTCACACACACATACACACACACACACACGTACGCTCGCACGCACACACACACACACAGACACACATACACACATCCATGAAAACAAAAATCATCAGAATCAAATAATGTACACATATATCGCCATACAACATCATTTTGAACATTTTTTTTCTGAAATTTTTTTCACCGTTACAAAGCTTCCTCTATGAGGAAGCAAAACTAAACATACTTTTTATGACTTCTTTGGTATATATTAGATTTAATTGAAAAATGCTAAATAAAGAAAATCAAAACTTCCTAATTTGATGAGAAGTTATAAAAAACGAGGTGCGCCTCGTAGATACGACTTTGAAAAGTCACATGAATGTATAAACTGCCGCTCCCATATGTACTGAAGGCGGTGCTAATTCTTCTGAGGGAGCTCTGACAACAAGCCATGTAGCGGTCACGCAGTACTAAGCAGTGCTCAACTGCAGTACTGCAGGTTCACCGCTAGATGGCTTGCAGTCGGAGTTTCCTCAAAGGAATTGGCACCGCGCAATGTACATAAGGGAGTGGGAGTTTATAAATTCATATGAATTTTCAAAGTCGCATCTACGAGGCGTACCTCGTTTTTTATAACTTTTCATCAAATTGGGAAGCTTTGCTTTTCTTTATTTAGTATTTTTCAATTAAATCTAATATATACCAAAGAAGTCATAACAAATATGTTTATTTTTTTTAAGATCATTTTCTCATATCTCACGTGATTCTCACGTGAGAGCTCACGTAAGAATTATGTGAGAATCACGTAAGTACTCACGTGAGAAGTTTTAATAGGGTAGTTCTCTTCGCCAAGTAATAGTGTTTACGCTCAACCAACCGAATACGAACCATTAGATACGCTATCTTTTTACCTTCCACGTCGCGTCAGAGCCAACAAGAAGCTATGCGCGCACCAGCCCCGCGATCTACTAATCGAAAACTAATGACAATCCGATAGTTTTCACGAGCACCAGCAGTACCGCAACTCTCGCACTCTCGTATGTATAGGTACGGCCATTTTCACCCCGGGGAATTTCCGGACCGCTAATTTCGATCCATCGTGGGCGGCATCAGCGCTGGAGGGTTACATCGCAGCGGTAGCAGCGTTTCGATCGGCGTGCAGCGGAAATCCTTGGTATACGCGCTCCGTGCGTGTCGCGCGGTTTGCGTTCCCGGGCTGCCTGTCTGTCCCTCCGTGCTGCGGCCCAGCTATAGTGGTTCTTCCTTTCCTGCCGCGACGTTCGTTCATTAATTTGGACGCGTTACGCTGGCAGAGCGTTGGCGGCTATGCGAGCTGCCGCTCGTGGTGAGTTGAGAGAAAAGTGCTTGTGGAGCGGGAAAGTTTGGCGGCTGATTGGATGAAGGGGGAATTTTTTTTTTTTTTTATCGAATTTTGATGAAAGTGTCAGAAATTTTGAGGGTTTTTCAAAAGAGAGTCGTGAAAAGATTGGGATTGGAAATTTGGAAATGCTTTGTAAAAGAAGGTAATGGCAGTTATAAAATGAAAATTTTAATGCAGTGATATATCCATAATGCACTGAAATAATTAACCGAATACTTTCGTAATTTAAAAATTATTTCCTTTAATATATTATAATGCACATCTATAAAAACATCCATGTTTAGACGACTTAACTAGTGTATAATTAAAATAGTTCGAATCTTGCAAAAGAGCTTAAGAAATGAGCTTACGTATAAGAGATGAAAGTACAAAATGGGAAAAAAAGTTTAGTAAACATTATTAATAATTTTGTAAACATAACTATACTTTCTCGTAAAGCCAGCCTACAAACTGTAAAAATCCCCCAAAAGATTACACTACTTTATAAGAAATTTTGCTAGTCTGTAGGTAGTAGCTTTACCAGACAGTATAGAAATTTTTCCAACGCTTTTTCTCTCAGTGTACAAAAAAGTAGAATTAAATTTTGTTGGTATTTTTCGTCGTAACATAAAGAAAATTCATTTCGTTACAAAACTTACATTTAATTGAATTCAGGATCATACTGAAAACAATGGATCATGTAATAGAAAAGCCGCATATGAATTCGAACCTCACGTAAAAAAGATCTGCACTGAAACCAGAATAAAAGACCTATCCATCTGATGATTCTTCTGAAGCATTTCATTTCCGATACTGCCGAAAATGCACAACGCCGAGGATAAAGAGAGCCCAGCGAAAAATCGGATTAAGCTATTGAAAGGAAATCAATCCCCGTCTCTCTCTCTCATCGGCGGACGCGCGGATGCTTTTGGATATGCTTTTGTAACGTGTCACTTTGCGGATATAGATGTCATCCGTACACAAAAAACGACGTCGAAAAGTATTTTTATCCTGGTTATTTTTGTAAACAGTTGCATTTTGTTGTCGAATCGCTAAATATGTATAATAAATCTGTTAAAACTTTGATAAATCAATTTTCCTGACTATTTTGATATACATACGTTTATTGCCTTCTCAAAGAGGAAGTTTTTTTCAAACCAGATTGAGGTTTCCGAAATTGCCTAAAAACAACTGCATCATAAACCAGAGCTATAAAATTTTTTACGCAGTTCCAGCACTTTCTGCATAGTAATGAATTGCTTTCCGATAAAAAAACGGTTATTAGCAATAAAAAAGCTTACATTTTTGAAAAAAAATTTTTGGTCCATCTTGAAAAATTTACACAGGTAATATTAACTTGAAAAACAGTGTAGGAACTAAATAAAACTATACATTTGGAAAACTAAACTGGCTGATGGGAGAAGAATTAGTCTAGACAAATCAATCGGTTTGCTATATGAAAACTTCTGACACTATTCACCAACAAATTTTATTGTACTATTCAATCATCATCAATTATATAAATAATCTTTTTCAACAAGTGAATTCATCCTCCTTATCAAAATTATCTTTACCTCTCTACATTGTTAAATTATTGTTACATTACAGTAAAACAATATACCAAAATATTCAACTACTAATGCTCATTAATTTACCGTTCGCAAAACGACCTTCAACCCAGCACCTCTAACCTTAAACGCCCAGAGCGGCTATAGTTCGTCTCCCAAAACATTTGCTCAAATTCTTGAGCGCAATGAGCAGCAAAAGATCATTCTCACTGTATATACACGCACCCAACGACACCCTCATGACACTTCAAACAAACGTGTCATCCCCCTAATTTCACCTCCAAACAGAGATGCACACCCACACACACATCCCCCCACCTCCCACTCGTCACGCAGACTATACATACGCGTCGCGCCGTTCATGCGTATAGACCCACCCCCTCTCGCAGAGTTTGGCCAGGCAGCAGCAGCAGCCTCCCCTTCGCCCGGCACGATAGAGAGAGAAAGAGAGAGAGAGAGAGAGAGAGCGTCGTTGGGGCGGTACGTGCACTCGCGTTTTGAGGGTCACGTTCACACAGCTTGCGCGCGCGCAGTGGTGGTGGCTGGGTGGGCTGCTCCTGCCGCCGCTGCCTTGCGCGAGGTCCGGGCGCGTGAGAGGGGAGGATGTGCACAGCTGAGTCGCGGGTCGATGCGCGATGCGATTCTTCCCCGCACACCATCATGTGTATATATATAGTTGGCACGCGCGCGTCCTATCGTAACGTCTTTTGTCGACGCGAGGCTTCTCGTCGGCGACGTTGACGTTCTCCTTTTTTGGGGGAGAAGCTTCTTTGATTCGGAAAGGATGATCGATATGGGAAGGGGCCGAGACGATATATCCAGTGCCATTATGTGCTCAAATTGAATTTCTTTCCTGTAGCGAGAGAGGCAGTCGCCGGTGGTGGGTGACGCTTAATATTATTGCGATGGGAGATACAGAGAGGCTTAATTATCAGAGGGAGAGAGAGAGAGCGCCAATTGAAGGTTTTAAGGGTTTTTTGTATAGGTGCACGATGTATATGCCATATCGTCATTTACATATAATTGCCTTGGTATAATTGCATTTTTATCGGAGGTATTAAGAATGGTTGACATATCGAGAGCTTTTTATTATTATCATGTATATTAATATCGTATATTTCAAGTAATCTTATCGATTTCTTTTTAACGCGATGGATAATAAACGTTTAAAATAAAAATAACTACCTAATTTTTCTTTGAAATAAGGTTCTCCAGTACTGCACGAGACCGACTCTTATCAACTAACATTACTTTACAAATATCAATTCCCCTCGATCCACCACTCGGCGCCTTGAACAAGCAACCCCTCCTTTATTACCTTATACACCCCACCGAAAAAAAAGAAACCCCATTATTTCCGTACGCGCGAAATATCCATCATTTACACGCATAAACCGGCCGCGACGGCGCCGGCACACACGGCTAAGGTCAGAATTTCAGCGCGCGAATTAATTCCCCCTCTGCTGTACACTATACTCTCTCTCGAAAAAGCGAGTGTTATAACACGGTTAATCGCCCTCGGGCCGCTACACACACACACGTATACACTCTACAACGATCCTGCGCGCTATACTCCGACCTACCCCTATTTCTCTTTTCCCTACCATTTCGGTTTTTCCTCTCTCTCGATCTCGCTTGCACTTCAGCCTAGGCGCAGGCAACCGAGGCTCGAGTATGTGTATATGTCTGTGTGAGAGAACACGCGGGCGCGCGGGCGCATAACACACCCCTTCTTCCCCGTTTCCGTTCACCCTCCATTCTTTCTCGCTCTCTCGCTTCACTACTACTACGAGAGCGTGCGCGAGTATATATACGCGGCTGCTCGGGGTCGACGAACTCTCGCGGGGAGGCGAAGCGTCAGAGCTCGGCCGCTGCACGGCGCGCAGCTCGCGCGGAGAGTTTGTTTACATCGGTGCTGCTGCTACTGCAGACGCGCGCGCATTGCTCTCGCACAGGACTTTTAATCGCATCGATTTTATATACCCGACGTCGACGACAACTTGTACAATTACCGCTGAGCTTTTCTTCGGGTTCTGCCGCGTGCGTGAGCGCGAGCTTTAGATTCGTCTTTTTTTCCGCAAGCTCCTTTGTGGCGGCGGCGGTAGGCGCTTTTCATATTTTTCCAGCGACGGGGTACACGTTTGTCGCGCTGCATTGCACCCGTGAGAGAGAGAGAGAGAGAGAGAGCTGGCGTTCCTTTGTTTGCCTCGGCTATATGTGTCTTTTGATTTTGTATCCAGGGGGTGGGAGGAGGAGAGTGGAATGTCAGGAATCGCGAACGGTTTTCTGATGTTGCGCGTGTATTGAGCGGCCGGGAGTGAAGCGATTTCAAATGACGGAGTATTAACTACTTTGCATCCTATTGTGGAAACGTGTACTTTTGAGCTTATTACGAGTTGTGCGAGCGCGGTTGGTGTATAGGTATGAAAGAAGTCGAGTAAATAACGTGATTCCTTAATCAATAGAAAGAGAGTGGCAAGATGTACGTGTCATCGTGGAATTTGTAACGTTTAGGGTTTATTTGGATTGGCTGACTAGATTATATGCTTATTCTACTGAACAGCTTTCTACCAAATTCTTAGAACATTTAAAATAGCAAATTTTGTCAACACTTAAAGTCGTGATAAAATTTAATTATATAGTAGATAAATTACATAATGTTAAAATATTTTTTTCAGTTAATTGTGTTTCGTGAATCGTATAACAAAAATGTTCATACTGAAAACAATAAAAATAGATTTATTACGAAACAAATTATTTATCCTCCACAGCATTTAAGACTCCCAAACCCCCAGGGATTACATGCAACACCCCAGCACCCATTCCTCACCTCTCTCTCTCTCCCCACACCATACAGAAATAGAAATTGGAAAGAAACGACACCTCGTCACCAAGCTTAACTGCATCTGAATCTTTAATCACCTACTCCCATATACGTATTATACATACACATCTTGTTGCTCACTCTCGCTCTCACTCATCAATCTCTCGTCCCTCATCGGCCGCCACGTGAGGAACTTTTCCATCGTCTTGTCCCCTTCCGCGGCCGTCGACGGCATTGTACGCCGCGGCCGTTAATCGTCGGAAAGTGACGATGCCAGATGTCGCGGGGACCCCGGTAGCAACGCGCCCGCGTGGGCGGATAGACAAAGCGGCTCTGGAAAGAGGTAGATTTACGAGGAGAGAGAGATGGGGGATTCAAGCGAAGAGGATCTACGAGGAGAAAAATCTATAGATTTAATATCTGCTGCTGGATGGCGGCATATAATTTTGGAAATTTTCGTTCTGATAATAATTTATCGTCGAGTGATATAAATTGTTAAAATATTATCCGCAATTTTAAGAAACTCTTATATATTGCAATCGGAAATATACTTTAAAAACATTTTAAACGCCATAGTTTTATTCATTTTACTATAGGGATAAACGAAACATATATTACCCTATAACTAATTCTTTAAGTGGCGCCCGATCTTTCACGCACGTTTTACTTTTATTACGCAGTCGCAAAACTTTTTACATCGCGAACATATTACAGGATGAATCCCAATGACTTCTCATGCGTCCTTAATCGCTCAACATATATATACACGTACAATCTACGATGAATGTATAAGAGAACATACGAGACCGCGACGGTGCATTACGCGTGATAAGAATTTACGGGCGGCGCGAAATCGTTTTATATGCAGTTTCTCCTCGTCCCCTGACTCTCGTACGTGATTCCCGCGTTTGACAGTGTGTTCTTTTTTTACGGAATCGCGAATTGAGCTGTCGAATGGAGAGCTACAGCGCTTTGTCTGCAGTAGAGAGAGATCAGAAAGAAAGGAGATAAGCTTTTTGCGAGATTGATCAATGCGACGTGATGTTACTTTGATTGAATGTATTACAGTACCGTGCCATCATTTTGCATAATTTAATTGTATAATGCATGCGATGATTCGTAACCGAATTACAATCGAATCGTAATTATAGAGTCTGTCAGTCGTCACGCGGAATAGTTCTAAATAACGTTTGCATATTTGTCAATTGCTAACTGGATCAGCTGGCACCTACCATGCGGGCCTATTATATGTATGATGAGCGACGGTTACAAGATATTAATTTTACAATCAAACTACATATATCCATCCGTCATAAATTACCGTAAAATGTCAATCCATCACCGTACAATTAAAGTTTCCCAAGCCTCCCTAGAACCATCGCGCATATCGCCACGCCATCGGGATAATATTTGCCGAAGATACGAACTATTTGCCCACGATAAAGTATAACCCCCTCTGAATCAACGTTATATTCCCACCATTGCTTTACGACCTAACTCAACCTCTCTATCACCCTTTTCGCGTTATACATACAAAAAAAAAATCCCGCGCTCGGGGCAATATCATTTCGAATTCTCTCCTCGCAACTATATACCCGGGGATCATCGTCGTATTCGGCTTAGCGAGCGAATGCGCGCCGTATCGGCGTGCAGTTTGACGATAAGGATAGAGCCGTTCCCGCACATGACGTAAGTGCCGCTCGGGACGTGCAGTTTCGCGTTTCGCGCGGTGCGGTAATGCCTCCGTGCGAGTCAAGGCTGCAGTGGTGTATAATGACGCCTTGGTGTGTGTACGGATGTTTCGATCTGCTAACGATCGTTTTGTAGGTAAATTGCGGATTAGAGTGTCAAACGGAGTGGAGATCCGATCTAAGAGGATAGCATTAAGGCGTGCATTGTGGGAGGTCAGAATGTCGAATGTAGGTTGTGTTGAAGGTATCGAAGGTATAGGGTTTGTAGTTTGAGAATTTCAGAAATTGATGATACTTTTTGAATCATGATTGAATATTGAATATATTCAATTTTTATGAGTATAAGTGACATTACAATAACAATACAAATTCGGTTATTTCTGTAGAAAATAATTTAAAAAATGTACAGGTGATCAATTCGACAATTAATTATACCTTACTATTACTAAACGTGATGGTATTTTACTACATGGGTAAAAAAGTTGTCAACAGGTTTGCATTGTATTATTAAAAAGTTTCTGCAGTATATTCCAAATAAAAGACATCACTTGATTGAAATTACTTTATAATTCGAACCCTTATTTCGTTAATGCATATTGCCAAGCTACCTGTAAGCCGCCTTGAGCTTCCCAATCACCTTAATCGCCGAGATTTCGTGATTAGACGGTATTAGACAATAGGCCACGTCAAGTCCACTTATCCCTCAATTAATTTACCTATACCCGAACCAATCCCATATCCCTATACACCTTCTTCCCTTGAAGATCTTTTGTTCGTAGAAGCGAAAATTACTACAACAACAAGCCTCGCAATCAATCGTCAATACCCGCGATATCGGAGAAAAGTATACACGCTTACATGCCATTGAGGGAAAGCCGCTCGAGACTCGCACAGGTTGCAGCGCATGACGCGTCGTCTCGAGGTCCTTAACCCTCGGCCGACGTAGTATATATATCGCCTGAGAGAGCTCACGCGCCTAATTAAACGAGTGCCGTGGTGACGCTCTGCTTCGTCGGCATCGATAAGACTACGAGAGAGAGAGAAACCCTAGGCGCTCAATCTCGCGGCCGTGATAAGCCGACCGATTGTACGCATGCGTGCACTCTGCGATTACGAGAGCTAGCGCACAGCTCGGATGTTATTCTTCGGCTCTTGAAATATCTCGCGATGGTAAATCGACACCGGATATTCCCGGTATTTTTGCGATATGTTGCGGTATTGGGTGAAGGTTCAGTCGACTGTACGATGATGTATGTAAGATAGATTAAAACAAATTGAGCGATTAGAGTATTTTCTTTGAAAAAGTATATAATATCAGTTTATATAAATAGATTATTTCAGTAATATTTTAAAACAAATCAAAACTTTTTTTGAAGTCATAAATTGTTTCATTTTGAAGCACCTTTGAATGTACAAAATAAAAGCTCAAGTTTCTCATTCAACTGCACACAAATTTAAGACAAGAGTAGAGTTCTATTTTAAAGAAAGAAAAAAAACGCGTGTATAAATTCTCTTGACAAATTGCGCCTGGGAAGTTTCTTCCTCTCGCGCGCTTCCGTATCCCCTATTACTCGGCATCTATCTTCCTTCTCCTCTTTATTACGACAGCACACAGATCCACCGACTTCTTCAAGTTCGAAGGATGGCGGGTGCATGCGCGCGTGACACTTTTATAGGGGAGACGCGTTCGTTCCTCAATGTTATCCTGTTTAAAATTTAAATTCATTCAACGGAAAGGTTAAAGATTGGCCAAAAATACACGAAATTATTGTTCATCTGAAGCACCTGGAATAAAAATTAGTGTTTAATTTAATATCAGCTTGTTTTTAATAAAAAAAAAAATTAGCTAAATTAGAGCTTTTTTCTGTATGATTAGATCAGTATATTCTAAATAAATATTCCGTGATTTATTAAATTTACTTTTAAGTAAGTATATCTAAAAGGTATTTATTAGATAAAACTGAAATAAAAATCTATAACTAATTTATTTAAAACTTAGTCACATTCTGCTTCAAATCCGTTACAATATATTATACCAACAGCATAATTGAATGCATTATTTTAAACCGAGACAAAACTAAATACAACCCCCACCTCCAAAATTCAAACCCAATTATTATAAAACCCCAAACCCCTATCACCGCCCATCATCATCATCGGCGATGACACCATACGTACACATGCACAGTCCACTAATGACGATTAAAGGATCGCCCTAAACGCGATTCAGCTCAACAAGGTCACGCTCGCTCCCCCTAAAACGGAGGGTCGTGCTCTCGGCGTCACCTGCAGCGCCACTTTGGCACGAGCCCATGCAATGACCTACCCCACGGTCCCGGCGTGCGCGCGTTCCGTCGTCATCGATTGTCTGCGAGCGAGACAGGGAGAGCCGGAATCCCTGCGAATTTTTTCGGATAGGGCGGCTGCCGAAAGGGGATCGTATTTTGCGACGGCTCATGCACACGAGGAGGAAGGGGAGCAGTGCGCAGTGCCAATGGCACTTGTTATTCGGGACCGGGTACATGCTGATGAGCAGATGCGGACTTTTTTTTAAGGTTGAATGTGCTTTGATTCGAATATTATGTTGAATTTAATTGACGAAGAAAAAGTTATTGTGGTTGTTTGTTTTATTCTTTTAGAAGGCTTTAGAAGATAAGCTTTGTAGACGATGTTTTTTCAAAGAATTGCTATAGTTGAATAAAAAGTGAGATCCTTATTTACCGACGTGCAGTTATGACTATCGTCACGAGAGAATGATAAATTTATAGCAAATTACCTAGAATGTAGCTAAGTGCACTATATGCAAAGTTATACTTTTTGCTGCAGTCGGTATACACGTGTATCATTTATACTGCACTATATCTGTATATTCATTATATTTCATTGCTACACGCAAGAGTATGTACGTGTCCCATCGTGACTTATTATTCATTATTTATTTGCATATTTTAGAATAAAATTTCATTTGGCAACCAATATCGGTAAATTTCCTCCTAAATTACTTTCACTGCAACTAATCCCTGCAAAATTCGCATCACCGTTCATATAATAGTCCAATAAACCCACTTTACACCCTCATTCGCAACAAATATCCCCACCCCACCTATCTCTTAAAAAAAACAAAAATTTCAACAACTCTCATACCACCTCTTCCCAAAAAATCTCACACCCATACCAAAAAGAATTTTGTCAGCCATACACATATACGCGAACATATGCAACGGTCTATCCGCGCGGGCACACCTACAGGTGAAAATGGCGTCGGCAGTGTGGTGTGCGTGAGCCGCTGTGCATTGAACCCAGGGCGAACCCCGCGGTATCGAGCCGACCGCCCCTCCGACGCTCTTCTCTCGCTCGCTCTCTCTACGTCACACACGCGCGCATGCAGCGCAGGCGCCCGGACCTGCCACAAGCAGCGGCGCAGTGTGCCGTTGTGCGCGCCTGCGCGAGTGCATCCCTCGGATCCCTACCCCATGTTCCAACGGCGATGGGGGATGTCCTGTGTTGTGAGTGGGTATAGGGGAATGGGGAGAAGAGGGTGGGGGTATGGGAGTTAGCCATAGGGAGTGGGGATTCTCTCTTGCGTTTCGTTATCCCGCTGTCTTTCTTTCTCGCACGCGAACGCGAGTGCGATAAACGAGTTTAGGTGGTTAGGGTTGGGCTCTTTTTCGGGATGGGTGCAGATGGCACTTTTTTGCGGTTTTGCGTGGGCGCCTTTTGATGCGAAATCCATGCTACGCGTTGAGGAGTATGTGGATTTTTTATTTGAGAATTGTCTTGAATTTTTTGACATTATTTTTTGAAAATTTATGAAAAAAACACTAATTATTGTTATAATTAAATAAATCTTAAGATGATTCGAAGTATCGTTAGTTTTGCAATATTAATTT
>UXGD01007088.1:0-11499 GCA_900474315.1 Torymus auratus | reverse complement strand
TATAAAACAATAGAAGATCAATAAAATAGAAAAATCGATTATGTCCTTCAAAATATCCTTCGAAACGAAAAGAATAAGCTTTATCCGATGAACATTGGTCAAATTAATTGTTCAAAAGTTATTGCACACACACACCCACACACATACACACACACACAAACACACACGCGAACTTTTTTTTTTATCAAAAATGACAAATTTTAGTGCCGCATTTTATTTGGACAAAAACAATTTCAGAACTTTTTTATTATTATTTGTAGTCACTGTGGATTTGTTATAAATATTATTTAAATAAATGATTTTATCAAAAGAAATATACTATCGATAAAAATCCGTAAAACTGAATTCCCGCGTGAAAAGGAAAAGACGAAAATAGGACTTTGTGGAACTGAAAGCTTTTAAAAGAAGTATATTGAATTTTTCATATCGCAAAAGGACCGCTCACACTGACCAAAGAATATCAATAAGAAAGGGATCCGCGCATAATAACACTTTGGTCAACTTTGCCGCTATGTATAACTGTCTCGGATAACAAAGAATCCTAAACGGCGCCCGGAGCCTCAGCGCATTAGTCCGGGTAAACTTCCGCGCGAGCGATTACGCACAGACGCGACCCATCGGCTATATATACCCGTAAATTAAGGAACGCGCGCACGCGTGTATGTGTGTACAAGCGGAAAAAAGGTGGCAGGCGAAAGGAAAGGGATCCACCTCCAAGTGTATTAAGAAGGATTCGATACGATCCCGGACGAATCTCTCTTTCAGAAAAGACGAAGGTATGTACTCACGCACGCAACCCCTACGAAATACAAAATCGCTCCAATGAATACAAAGCGATGGATTATCCCTTTCGCTACCTCTCGTTTCTTTTTGCGGTCTATGTATGTATATGTCTTTAAGCGACTTCGTCGTTCTCGTCGTTTCCACGGCTCCCGTTGTCATTATTCGGCGCGTTGATTGCCCGAGTAGATGGCGCGAAAGCGCGCGTTTTATGTTTTTCGCTTGGATTAGGGCGGATTCTTTTACAAATACGGAGACGAGGTTTTGGGGGCGGGTGGATTCTCATTTGGGTTGCGGGAGTCCGGGATGATGGAATGAATTTTGATAAGCATTCTTTTCACGACATTGCACGGTATATTAAAAAGGTTACTCATTTCGTGAATACAGTTATTTTGATGTTATTGCGCGTTTGGGTTCTTTATTGTGTAAAATGATTTAAAAAATTTAATTAAGGTAAAAGATCGAATTATATTCGTAACAGTTGCAGAATGCTTCAATTCTAAAAGATGAGTAAAATAATATTTATATTCAATATCAAAATGTACCATGTTCTTCTTATACTTCGTAGTATTACTAAAGAATCGTGTAACGCTAAATATAAATTTGACGAGAATAAAAAGTGCACCGTTTATTTTAACTCGGAATGATCGTTGAAGGAGTATTATTAAATATCTTAGTGACTGTGCCGGTTCAATTTATTTCAGTCTTAAAACTCGAACATCTCTAATACCACACACAGTTAAAAATAGTCCTCTAAAAATAAAAAATACCATTTTATTGTAGGCCTTTTATCCTTTTTATATGTAGCCGGTATTAAGTTATTTTATGTGATTTCATTAGGACTCTAAGGCTTTCTTGTTTACGTCGAGAGCGAACAAAAGCATCTGGCAAAGACCATCGATAAAAAACCACCTGTTATATAAAGTAAAACTCCGGGATTATTTTCCTCCTCGACGACCATGCGCTAAAATTACAATACAAACGCGCAGCAACGCTTCCTCTCCGACTCCAAGTGTAACTTAATTCTCGCGCCCGCGCGGTAGAACTACTTACTTAATTCGCGCTGAAAAACTACTCGTTAATCGAGCCGAGAGCCCGCGCTTGGCTCATAACAAAGGTAAATGCTAATTTCTCTCGAATTAAGTTCCTTCACAGCTCGCTCGCACCCCCTCAGTGCGCGTCTTAATTCCGAACTTCGTTAGGCTAATCGAATATTCTGCGTAACTCACCTAGCGCGCGTATTTTCAAAGGCCGTCGGGAGGGCCGACGCACACGCGCTGAATCGCCGAAAGAGCGCGCGCGCCGGCTCGTTTTACCATATTTATAAGAAAAGTTACACGCCAGACGGGCGCGTACGCGCTAGGCAATGGCAGAGGAGTGAGAGAGAGTGAGAGAAAGGGGTACGAGAGAAAAGGGATTCATCGCGCGGGTATCATGATCCGCCGCGCGTCTTTAACGCCGAGTTTTCCGGAAAGGAAGAAGACGAATTTCCGACTCGCGGGGAATTCTTTAGGACTCGGAATTCACGCAGCGCTTCGTTTCAGTGCTCTTCTCGTCTTCCTCTTTAGCCTGTCTTCGGAGTATTATGAAGGCCGGAAGAATTCACGTTGTAAAAGCAGTCTTTGAGCAGTTCCCGGTTATAGTATTTCTGACAGCTTTAGAGTACACTTTTATTCAATGCAAAATAAAACTGAAGGACGTACTTAAATAAATTATCGTTGTGAGTGTAAGAAATAAGACTTTACGCGTGACTTGAGCCTTTAAAAGAATTTAAAAAATTAAATGAAAAATTTATTAACTGCTAATTAATAATTTTAAAGAGGTAATGCGAATGTAATTTAAAAACAAAATGACAATTCATAACAATTTATGATATCACAAATATTCTTATTAGGGTGAATAGTTAACAAAGCTGAATATAAAATGATGTCTGACTAAACTCGCTCCCTAACTACTTCCCATAGTTAAGCAGTATATGAAATTTAGTAAAATAAAAAAAATTTAGAATTAAATGTTATTATAATCTATAAATAATTGCAAAATTTCAGTATATTTATTTAAATATTTAATATACTGGGAAGTTTTATAGTTTTTCATTAAACGTTTCACTCTTACTATATAAAATTTTAATGCAACAGAGAAAAAGTTAATATTTTTTACAGTCCATTTTCTGAAATTTATATAATATAGTTTAACGAATTTAACTTTTCATTAAGTATTTAATTTTGCCTTTCATTATAACATATTTTAAAATATAACAATGTTACTTTACATATATTATGTTCTGTTGCTTTAAAAAATAAAAGTTAAACCAAAAATTTCTTTATTCCTATGTAGGAACCAAATAATCTACCAAATATAATTACTTCAACAGCTTCATTTTAACAGAATATTACAAACAACACTCATAAAACTCCTATTGCTCTCTTCAAAAACCTCCTCTGATATCCTATGCTCCTGAACAGCTTTCTCAGAATGCGCACGCGCGTGAACCCATCGTAAGCACGTATATACGGTAAGATATACCTATCCTTCGCGTGGCTAAATTGCACTCGATGATTACCCACTCACGTGCCGCCAGAGGCTGGAAAAACACGCGCGTCGAAATCTCTCTCTCTCTCTCTTTCTCTCTCTTTGCTACTCACGAGTAATCCATTCTCTGCCACGCATCTATGCGGGAAAACGCGCTTCCGTGTACAGCGGTAATACAGTTCATAAAGGAGAGGCAGTGGCTGCCAATGATAATTGCGCACCCAGAGAAACGTACAAGCTAATATTTTTCGTGCTTCGCGGGGGCTGAGGCGCGCGAAAGAGAAGGAGAAACTTTTGACCCTGCTCCCGCGTGCGGGAGGAGAGCAGATGTGGCTCGGGCGGAGAAAAGAAAGGGAAGGCGGGGGGGTGGGCTGATGGGAAATGAGAGTAGAAGTAAGGGAGTGGTGTAAGTGAGTTAGGTGGGAGAGTAAAAAAGAAGATATTTTGGATGAATTAATTGATTTGTAAGCGTATGGGGATTTCGCTGGTTTTGTTCAGCCTGTTGACCTTTCATGAAAAATTATGTAATATCATTTTATTTTTATGATATTTTTTTATCAATATTATCATATTTACCACGTGATTTTATAAATATTAAATTTTAACAACTTGTTTCTTAATTTAATGTAGATGAAAAAATTACTTTATTGCGTAGGTCGACAAATTGAGTGAATAAAATAAAAATTTCTTCAACTTTCTTAAATAAAGTGATACATATTAATATAAATCTAAATATATATTTTATTTTAATTCTATCTTGAGTAAACAATAATAATGCTTGTGATTAATAGTAGCCGTAAATGGCAAAGCTACAACGGTAATTTTTTAATGCACCATCTTTAATTAAAAATGTCTGCTTATGACTATACGCGTGCCATCCGCAAGCATACACACACACCCATACATGTACGGCAAAATGAAGAATCCACGGGGGAGGTATACGGCGAACAGGCGAAAAAAAAGAGAAACACGAAAGCGTACACAGACCGGGTGAGACAGACTGCGAGTAGACGAGAAAATGAAAAAGCCGCGGAGCGAGCTAACGGGCGTGTGTGGGAGTGCCAGCCAAGTGAAAGTTTTTTTTCTTTTTCCTCGCAAGCATGGCTTTGCTTCGCTTCCTACTCGTACTCGTCGTTTCATCGTTGACGACCTTCGTTTTCCGCGGCGACTTTTTTTCCTTACCCGCTTTCGTTTCTTCTACCAAGAATTTCTTCGGCCGCCAGCGTCGCGTTTGACTTGGCCGGTTATTGTTCATCGGTGTGAGGAGAGATGTGTAAAAAACTTTATGTAAGTTTTGGAATGTACTGTACAACAAAAATGAATTTTAACAAATGAAAAAAAAAAAATTTTAGAATAAAAGTAGAAATAAAATGTTATTGAGGAAAACAAATTTTTATTAAAATATATTTATTTATCTACGATAAATGTTTTTTTTGGCTCGCATTCGCTCTTTTATGATTTCTTTCGTTCTTTATAAATATTTTCTAGTACATAGAAAAGTGAAATGAAACGAAATATGGAATGTACAATGTAAAATAAAAAAAAAGCCATCCCTATATATATTAATGTTTAAATCTTACGCAAAATAAATATAATTTCGCGATTCTCATCAACGACAATGCTCTCAACAATAGAAGTGCGTTTACTTGTTACATCAAACAAATAAACACCCCGAAATGAATCACAAATCACTGAATTTTCAGCTCCAAGTATTAACGAACCCCATCACCATTCCCCCAACTTAAACAAGAAGGAGACACACACCTGCCTCCTTCTCTCTCCCCTTCCTCCTGATAACGACTACACGGATAACCCCACAGCAGTCAGTGCCATCCGCCGTCCCGTAAAATATTTAGCGCCCTGCGCGTCTTGGCGCGCCCCTCTTCTAGGGTCGCCCTATGCGAAACAAAGTCCATGTAATTTGCTCTCGAGGACGCGCGCCAAACTCGAACTCTCAGGTATACTTCAAAAGGGAAGCAGAGGGTAGGGCGGAAGAGGAGAGATAGAGGTAGAAAGAGAAAGACCGACTTTACGCATGCATTAGGAGGGTAGATGCGAAGAGAGAGAGAGAGGAGAGATTTCGTGCTCTCGCGTGTGATGAATGTGCTGATGTTTGCGCGTGGCAGGGGGTTGCACACACACGCGCGCGATAAAATTATTGACTTTGGGGGATTGGCTTCGCTGCGACGAAGTTCGCCGTAGAATGCGCAAGGGAAGAGCGGGATTGAAAAAGGAGTGAGAGCTTTTTTGTTTGTAAAACAATATTCTGAAATTGTATTTTTGATGGTAGTGCGCGTTATAGATATAAAAATATGAGTTTTGAGTTCAACGTTCAAATTTAACACTCGTATAGAACTGGAAAACGTAATGGAATAATTGTCGTCGACTGAAAATGAGTGCTGTCTCAATAAACGTTGTCCCTGTGTACGCACTAGAGAGTCGTACAATTAAATGAGTAAATGTTACACACGAGATTTTCAATTCGTAAACTTTTTATAATCCGTTAACATTTTAATATAAAATTTTATTATTTTTCGAAACTGCACTCTTTATAATACTGATTTTTTAATATTAATTATTATTATTAATTATGGCTAAAATGACTTTGAAAGATTTTAATGGAGCTGATTATATGACAACTATTTATGGAAAATCATAAGTCTCCTCATTCGTGTTTGAATTCTCATTGCCCGTAAAAGATATAAAAACAAGATAAAACAAAACTCTCATCCGACACTCAATAAACAATACACGTAATAACCCAAAGGCGCCCTCGCTTGCTACCATCAGCAAAGCGGCGGGACCATCCACCCCCTCCACTGACCAGCAGCGGCCGCGAGATCACCGCCGAATAAATTTCGACCGCACCGTGAAATATGAAAATCCCTCCGGCCGCTGCTGCCACCGCCTCCCACTTTTCGCGAGTCATCCTTATATATCGCTGCGTGCACTTTACAGCTTGGCCCTTTCGGCCTTATATATTTATGCCCGCGCTGCTGCGGCAGACCCAAGTTTAGCCATTAGCACCGTATGGACGGAGGGGAGAGGAAGAGTTTCGTTGTACACTTGGCTCTGACGCGGATGGATTTATTTGTTCATTATGTGGTTTCAACGACTTTTGCGAGCGAGCGGGAGTTTATAGGGCCACGGTGGATGTGGAATGCGCGATTCTAGTGATGTACAAAAATGAGCGGTTTGCCGGCGAAGTTCGCGCTGGTGGTGTTGGATTTATGGGCTTTGGAAGGTGCAGGTTGATGTGCGAGTTTGAAAAATTTAACGGATAGTAAATAGATTTATTGTTGTTAAAAATATACGCTTTGTGTTTGTGTACTTGTTCATGTAAGTGAATTGCATTGAAAAATGAAACTTTGTTTCAGTGCAATAATAAAGTAAAGGTATATTTGTTGTTGTGAATTTTATTAATTTATTATTTAAAAGTATATTTAAAGAATTTTTGCATTTATTCTATAAAATTTATAAAATACGTAAATAAATAATAAAATTTTTCATATGCTTTCTGATTGGATTTACTTTGTGCTATAGAACCTTATAAAATTCATGTGAAAAAAGCGTTAAAAGCGTAGAGACAGATCCGTCGCCATATTTTTATAAAATTTATTAGAATCGCATTTTCTTCAATAAAAATGAAAAATTATTCTTTGAGAAAACAGAAGGGATTACAATATTTTTCAAAGCGTTGTAAATTTTGAAATTTTTCAAAATTCTGCTATTCTCTGGTTATTTATTTTCAAAAATTTTAATCTATGCGTGTATGTACAGAACTCTGAAAAAATATAATACATTAAAGTTTTCATTTTACCGTATCAAATTTATATGTATAGTCAAATATAGTTGAGTGGTAAAATTGATTAAACTATTAGCATGTTCGCTTTTAACGTCAACTCAATCATGAATGAAAGTTAAAAAGCCATTACACACTGCGGGTATATATACCTATAAATCTTCACAACGCAAAGCCTACACTCTCACCACCAAATTGTTTTCGATAAAAATTACAGCTCGCCGAAAATGATGGAAGGCCAATTTGCATTTATCGAGCCAATCACGAGCAATTTAATCAAACGATTTAATTTGAAGCCGAGGCCTTCGCGCGCTATCTGGCTTGTACCTTTTTTTTTATTGTTCCTCGCGCGCATGGCGAGTTTCACAGGAATATTTGATCAGTGCTTAACATATTTAATTCCGCATACGGCCGCCGAAGCCCGCTTCGGTATGCAAGGAGGCTCGCGTCGGCTTTAATTTAATCGTCTCGAGGACAAAGGAAGAGACGCGCGGAAAGAGAGAGACAGAGAGGAAAGGAGTGGGAGGGAGAAATGCGGACGCGACGGAGAAAAAAGCACCGAGCTCTCGCGAAAGCGAGAGTGAAAAATCGGGGGATTCCGTTGTGCTTTTCTATTCGTTTCGCTCTTCTCTGTCCTTCTCTTTCTTTCGCTCGTGCCTTTCCCCTCATCTCTCTCACTCTTTACTTCGAACGTGATGCGCATGACGATTTTTCATTCCGCCATGTGAAAATGAGTGTAGCGCTAGGCGGAGTAAAAAAACAAAGAGCCGGGGATATATCACGCTAGAATTTCTTGGAATTAGGATTCAACTTTTTCCCGGATGATTGATCATCGACTAACGTTGAGCTTATATTATGACGTCGTTATATCTGCATGATAAAGTATCGACCTTAGAGAGAAAAGTGTTTTTTGTTCCGTATTTATAGGATTTAAAAATTCATGATTTTTCATAGTTTTAAAAAAATATGTTTTGCAATATTGAAACAATATTTTCAATAGATTATAAATCTATTAAATTTAAAAGTGATCGTAATCTCGATAGTTTTACAATTATCAAATAAACCGTTTTTAATCTATTTGAAATGTGCGGCAATTATTATTAAAACATCAAATACTTTAAAGTTATTAAATTTTATCTAAAATATCCAATTATGCATGATGTCATCGATATTTATTCATTTACTCAAGATTTGTACATTCGATGAAGTCGTTAAAATAATTTATATTTTGAAAATTCGTTTTACGGACTTACTGTCACCTTTAAATAATCTTTCCAACAAAGTTTTATTTATCGCAATAATCATGTGAAAAAGTTATTGAAGTTGTCTAAAAAAATTACCAACCCCAAGATTTTATTCATTACAATGATCAAGTGAAAAAGTTATTGAAGTTTCCTACAACAATCAACAACCCTAAAGCAACCACAATAAACAAATAAAAGTGTTCATCTTTGAACGAACAAAAATTTTCCCCGTTCGAAACGATTGCGATCCCCGTTATCCGCTCTCGACAATTTCGCGCGAAAAGACGCGGGCGAGAAACTCAAACAGCTCTTGACACTCGAAATAAAACGAATCGCATTAAATATTATTGTTGAGTGCGATCGGACGCTCGCTGCTACGAGCAGCGCGCAAAAAGTTGGACGGCTTTATACGCGCGTGTGCTCGACGCTTTTTTATTGCCCGGAGGGGGGCGACAAGTGCGCGACGCGCACGCTGCTGCTTCTTTGCGCAGATATTATCGTAAAGTTTTATCGCTAATCGTTCGATGATTTACGACGATGTAAAATCGCGAAATTCAGATGAAGGGAGGACGGGAAACGCGAGAAAAAAGGGAACACGCTTTCAATAAGGATTCTGTAACGGGCGTAAAAGTTTGCGAGTTATGCGTCGTTTTAGTAATACAATTTTCTCTCTCTCCCCCTCTCTCTCTCTTTTTCATGCTCCTTCTCTTTCTCGTTTTTCCTTCGCGAGCGCTATTCTTCTATTAAGGGCTTTGATAAAATATTTATTACCGGAGCGAAAACGTCTTCGGCTAAATGCCCGTATAATTTTTAGGGGACACTTTTGAGATTTAAAGAGAGTTCTTTTCAATTATCGAAATGATTTGTGTAAATGCGTTTCATTAATTTGTGTAATAGAAGGGAATCGCAAAGCGACTTTATATTCGACGTAACAACATGTCGCTACTAAAAGTAGAAAATTGAGGGCTGTTAAGTACCTCGTTATCAGGTTGAGCAATAAGATTGCAGGATAATTAAATACTTGAGTTATATTTTACATTTTTTATTTCACTAGCAAAATGCAAACGCGCTGCCCGTGTACTATATTGTTTTTGTGGTTATCAATAGGTATATAACTTTTCATTTTGATTTCATTTTAATTAATTTAAATGATATAGGATAATCAGATAATTTTTCAAAGTATGAACAAATTTAACTTAGTTATTTAGTTTTAAATTGTTAAGAGTGAAATCTCAATTTCAAAAATTCAAATGTGGCGGAAGTAGCGAATTTTTGCGCCTATTTCTTGCACATCAATCACAATCAATCTTTAAAGTTTCACAACACCCGGCCATCGTTTTTTAAAGAGACGATTATGAAGTTACAAGCAAGTTATATTTGTTTCTGCGAGTTAAGTATAAAAAATGATACGTTTTCAAAGTTTGTATTTTTGATAATTAAAATTTATCCTTGATATCTCAAAATTCTTTATAACCAACATTCGCGAAATATAATCATCTCACAAAGTGTCAAACCTCTGAGTAACAATTAATTTCCAACTTTTAGACTCATGTTCAAACCTTTGCCACAGTGTTTCACTATTTCTCATCATCATCATAAATAAACAGATATTACTCCGTGAGAAAATAAACTGCACGGTTACTTATCACTGTCTATACGTGAAATAAGCCAACGGCTAGGCATCCATCTACCTCACAACCAAAATTTTACCCGTCTGCAATCCTTGCGCATGTTCGTTCGAGACCAACCTCCCTCCACAGCTCGAAAAACATACAAAAAATCTGCTCAACCCGCACTGCCAACTCCGCTTCTACTACCTTTACTTCTTCTCTTCCTCTTTCACTCTCTCGCTCTCTTCGTGGCTTTCGCCATGTATCGCGACGCGAAAAAAAGTACACGCGCATGGTTCTATGTTTGGCTCGCCGTCGTTAGTGCGGTATTGTGCGCGCCGGATGGCCGAGTCTTTCTTCGCGTGGCGCAGAGATGATATACAGCGGGCGCGGAGGGGTGAGAGCCGCAGACGCGAGACGCATTCTCGGACGCGCGCGAACCCGTTCTGACGCGGTCGGATAATGCGCACGTGTGATGGTAGGGTTGGGGAACGGGAGGCGGGGGGAAGAAGCTTCTTTTGATGCTCGCGCACGCACGGCAATGTTGAAGCGAAGTGTGAAATGACGCGAGATGTGCTCTGGAGACGTGATGAAACCGGTATAAATTGAGAATTTGATTCATAATGATTGAAAATTATAAATATAGGTAAGCAGTGTATTTGAACTAATAAAGCACTTATTTGTCTGTAGTATATTGTATTCTGAAATGTAGCCAGCAATAAGGTATAAGAAACATAGTGAGCAGAAAAAATTAATTTAGTAAAATAATAATAGAGTAAAATGTTAATAATTAAAATTATTACTTATGTCGACTGTAATTTATATTCACTGATAAGAATTTTTTAATCGGTCTTACAGTCTTATAAATTAAATCACTTAATATTAATGGCACAAAAAATTTTGTACCGCTGCTGCTCAAAAATTGCGCGGCCATAGTCTTAGTCTGGTGCTGCTGTAGTACGAAAAGCACGGGACAACAGCGCTCTCGTTGTGTATGTTAGCAGCGGTTCAACTCAACTGTGTTTATGTGCTCCAAAATAGTAGAAGTGCTATGAAGTCGTTTTTTGACAAATATCCTCAATTACAAAGGCTGTGACTAACATTAATGTTGATATTTGCCAGACATTTAACCATAAGTTAAGTCAATAATTAACCAGAAATTTGGTCAGAATCTGATGAACAATGATTGGCAGCTTCAGTTCATAACCCCAAATTAATGCATTATATTATTTAAAAAAATGTATGATTTCCCATATACTGACTTGAGGGTGTCCAACACTCCAAAACTTAACTTTTATCTACTAATATATAGCTAACATAAAATTCTTCATCAAGATAATAAATGAAAAATAATACAAAATGATAGGTTGATATAGATAAAATTTTAAGATTAGTCCTAGTTAGCTTACAAATCGTTGCTTCCGAATAAGAAGGGGTTATCTACACAGTAATTATTTTTATATAAAGCGATATAAAGCTCTTCCCAAAAATATACTTTGACAGTACTGAAAACCTCAATCAAAAATACGTC
>UXGD01007087.1:0-11500 GCA_900474315.1 Torymus auratus | reverse complement strand
ATATAGATATATATATATATATATATATATATACAAATTTATTTTAAGTTCCCTCGTTACCAGTAGAGCTTTCATTTACCGGGTTACACGGGTTGCATATAGGTATCTTTGATCTTTATTTGCCCGAAGTCTGTAGCGTAATTTTAAGGGTCGTGCACCTCGATTTCCATTAGAAAATGATCTTTTAGCATGATACTCAGTGGCTGATCTCACCAGTAGGATAGAACACTTGACCGGTAAAGTAGACAATTAACGGGAAGATATTGGATTACTTCGTGCTCATAATTTTCTCAGTGTAGGAAAAATGAAAATTTTGGAAAAAACAATTGAACATCTCAAAGAAGAAAAAGCGAAATCTGATCGTATCGTGAGAGTTTCCTAGGTAAAATACACCTCGACATTCGCTCCTTAGATGGACGCGTGCAAATCATTGAAGCGGACCTACATCATTTAACAGCAAAGTTCGATCAACTGCGGATTGAATAATCTACGACAATTCTCTTCTCTTTCTCCCTCAATGAAGCCGAGTGTTCATTGCGGGAGGAAACAGGTAATGATTATTAGGATAATATGATGGTTCCTATGTAAGAGACGGCGATCGACATATTCATCAGAGCTCTTTCTGTCCACATTAGTGGTGCTATAGATTTATCGCACCCTAGCACCTTGGACGAAGCCTATGAAGAAGTCGTTCGGATTGAATCACGAATCCGGTCACGAATCCTTCAGGAGTCCCGTGGCTGTGTCGAATACGGTTCTCGTTTCAATGAAAGCAACGAAATGTCCCATGTCATTAGGCCAAAGTCCAAACCGGGGTATGGAAACTTTGCAGGGTTCGCCAGCAACCCCCATCCAGCTTATGTGCGATATGTAGAGGAGAGTCATCATGAATCAATCCCATCGTCCCAAGAATGCCTTAGTCAGGAACTGCATCATCAGAACGCCCCCTTTATGGGATATTTTGCGATTGGACCAATAAATATCCCCGGGGTAACAACTCCAACTTCCATAATCCTCAAACCGAAAAGAAGTGCGGTCAGGGTAGAGGAGGATATCCCCGACGATGAAGAGGAGGAGGACGAGGGGGATAATACCCACAAAACTCACCTCGATTGTCAGGGTTTAAAAACCCTCGTTTGTATAATCCCATTGGGTCTACCGTTCAGTCGGGTTTTCTGAGTGGCCCTCTTCCATCCCCTGGCCCTCCGATCTCATTCAGTGGCAGCAGGGGAATTCAAACTCCCTCAACTTGGAACCTCGTGTGCAGAATCCTCCAATGAACCCTCTGTTAACTCAAGTAACCAACAAACAAGACCCAATAGCTAACACACAGTCCCAAACCAATCAATCACAACAAGCCCCGAGGGTATATTTAACTCAGAGACAACCGAGGCCGTCCCGATTGGTGCCTGTGAGCCAGTTGAAGAAGAGGATACGAGAGAAGATGACCCTACGGCAGTGCGTCTCCGAATCCCTGAAGGCCGTCAGGCTTGGCTCACATTTATGATCGATAATGGTGCCGCTGTTAATCTTATAAAAATTGGGTCTCTACACCCCAATACTTTAGTCGAATAAATAACGTCATAACCTTGGCTGGTATCAGTGACCAACTTGTACAGACGTTGGGCACCACTAATATCACGATAAGAGGGAAACCCATTACGTTTCTTATAACCCAGAATAATTTTCCAATCAATCAAGACGGAGTCCTAGGAAGGAATTACTTAAAACAAGAGCAAGCGGTAATTTTATATCATTACAACGCTCTTATGATAGGAGGAGACGCTATGCATCCGATTTCTTTTGTCGACAGTATGAATGAGCCTTTGGCGATTTATCTCTGTTAGATAGGTGATAGAATTCAGTCACCCGAGGAGAAAATAGAATCGAAGGAAGAAAAGAAAAATGAAGAAAGACATGACCACAGGAGATGAAGCATCTCGAGCCGAAATTGGGAACGTGAAGCTAGAAACTCTACGGTATATAGTATCTAAAAGTTCGCGTCAGGTAATCAGAGTGAATATTATTAATGAGGATACCCAAGAAGGATATCTGCCTCGTATTGATGTTGGATATGAAGATGTGTATATCGGAGAAGGGGTAGTAAGTACGTCTTACCGACGATGCTTGCCTTGTCTTCACTATCAATACTTGAGAAGAAGACCTCAGTATAGATATAGATCCTTGCGAGATTATTCCCTGTAAATATGCCGCTCTCGATTTTGAACCAGGATCTGAGAATGAGATTGAAGTCAGTCCGAATAATCCTGTAACTAACAAAGGAAGCCGGATACTACGACTCAAGGAGATCATCCCTACGGATCGCTTGAATGAAGAAGAAAAAATTAGTGTCCAAAATCTTATTCGAGATTTTGAGCATGTCTTTCTTCTACTAGGGGACTCTTTACCCTGCACTGACGTAGTTCAACATTTTATACCTACAGAAACGAATCTTCCTGTGAATGCGAAACAATACCGCCACCCTGAAATTCACAAAGAATTTATACAGAAAGACATAGACAAGAAGCTATGCGAAGGGATTATTGAATCCTCAAATAGCCCAAGTAACTCTCCAATATGGATTGTCCCGCAGAAACCAGACTCCGACGGTAAGCCCAGGTGGCGTATGGATGTCGATTTTCGAGATTTGAACCAACGAACTATAGGGGATGCTTACCCAATATTTCGGACATCCTGGACCAACTGGATGCTGCGATGTATTTTTCTGTGTTCCTCTTAGCTTCTGGATTTCACCAGATCAAAATGGCATCGGAAGATAAATGGAAGACAGAGTTTTCAACTCCTATAGGACAGTATGAGTTTGACAGAATGCCCATGGGACTCAAAAACGATCAGATCAAAAGGGGCCTGAACTGCGACGAAATGTTGGTTGATATGGACGACGTAATTATTTACGCCAATAACCAAACAGAATATGATAAGAGAGTAAGAAAGTTTTTCTCTCGGCTTAGTGAAACCAAGTTAGTCCTACAACCTGAAAAGATTCAGTTCCTCAGGAAAGAATAAAACACATAGTTAGTGAAAGGGGAGTTGAACCGGATCCTGGAAAAATGAAAGCTGTTCGGAACTTTCCGCAACCGAATGGGTTTCAAAATATCTGGGAGTTTTTAGGCTTAACAGGGTATTACAGGAGATTTATAAAAGATTACTCAAGTATTGCGAAACCCTTATTTGACCTTACAAAAAGGGATTGTGAATTTCAATGGGATGAGGCACAATAAAATGCTTTTTCTGAATTAAAGGAACGACTCTGCAGTTATCCGATTTTGCTCTTCCTCGATTTTGAGAATCCATTCACATTAACTACCGATGCCTCGGATGGACCCATTAGTGCGGTCTTAAGCCAAGAAAAAGAAGAATTCGATCACCCTGTCTCCTACTTATCACGAACCCTCAATAAAGCTAAGCGAAATTATAGCACCACCGAGGAAGAGTCTCTTGCTGTACTATATGCCCTTAACCAATTCCGTTCTTATTTACTAGGACGCAAGTTCACCCTGGTAGCAGACCACGAACCTTTCAACTGGATGCACTGTCGAAAGGATCCGGGACAAAGGTTAATGCGATGGATGTTCAAGTTCACTAGGTATGAATATAAGTTTAAATATAAACACGGTAAACTGAATCCCAACGCCAACGCCTTATCGAGAAATCCTCTTGACTGCCCAGAAGAGGAAGAAAAAAACCAGCAGCTTCCTCAGATTAAGATCATGGTGATAGAATCAAAAGATACGAAGAAAATATGCGAAGAGTCCGAAAAGAAAACAACGAAAGTAGCATCCTTTGCAGAACAGCATAATGTCGGACCTTCAAGACTCCAATCCCCACGTCCTACAAAAACTAGCCGCACCCGTAGTAGAGGACGCCCAGTAGGAGCCACTACCAGAAAAACCACACCACCTTTAGATCATACCGTAATAGCTCAACGAACTCGCAACTGCTTAAGCATCAGATCCGAGGGAACCAATAACTCCGATAAACGTTCATCAATGCATCGCCAACATACTACCGTAGACTTAATCGACAGTCAGAGAGCTTCTATCCCAAAAGGGACTCCAAAAACGCGCGACGGAAATCGTCGCTCGGTCATAGGCGTCTCCCTTGGGCCTCAATTCGGACAAACTTCGGCCATCATGTCATCTTCGGTCAACGAGAATACAGAAGCCGGATAGGATACAGAGGGTACCGGAAAAAATGCCAACACGACGGATAACGACCAGGAGATTCCGATGTACACCCCCGTTTTAGTGGAATACGGATCAATGTTATGGATGAGGAAGAAGATAACATCAATTCATGCGATTCCGCGACAGAAAAGAGGGAGCTATCGACCAAGACTAATGAGACGATAGAGATTCAAGTCAAACCAGCCGCCAGTAGCTCAGATGATGAAGAAGAAGAGATGAGTAATATCATTACTAGCAAACATGAAGTACTCGAATCTGCTCGGAAATTTGAGGAAAGCATCCGGATTCTTAACGAAAAAACAACGCTGGAAGAAAAGGAAGAAGATGAAAATATATCCATAGAGCTCCCTTCACACCTATCAGAGGGTAATGTAGTCGATGAGAACACCCGTGATATCCTGGATCAAATGGACCCTTATGACGAAAAAAATGCCCTGATTACGTCTTGACACAAAAAATCAAAGAGATAGTTGAACGCGCAGCCAACGTCATACAAACAGAGGTAGAAAGGGCTAGCGACCCTGAAAGAGTTAGCAAGGAGAAGGATCCTGAAGACGATGCGGTCAGAACTGAAACTTGAACAATATGTCGACCCGCAAAGTCACCAGGTGACGACATCCGATCGATCTGGGTCATCCGACGATAGTCAAAAGAGAGATGAAGTAATACCACTGCCACTACGAATTAACATTATCATAACGCGACAGTGCCTTACCTATATGCGTTAAAATTATGTACACTTTTTGTCCAGAGACTGCGAAATTAATAATTCGGTTACCCAACTACTTAATGATATTGGGGCCTTGGATGTTAGGAGCCTCAAATCCAAAACTGCCAAGGTAGGACAAATCCTGACCATCCCATATAAAAACCATAACATTTTCTCGCTTATAGTACGGCATAAACATTATGACCCTATTAGTGTGAGTGGACTTAAACAGTGCTTAAAGAATCTATACGGAACCTGCTACTACATAAAAATCTCCATAGCATACGGATCACCAGAGAAGGAGACGCCACTGACTCTCTAGACCCCGGGATCCTCACAGAAATCCTCATAGAGATCATTAGTGGGATCACAATTAAAGTCTTGTTGTGCTACGGTAAAGTGGAGTTACCAAATAAACAGGAAAGACAACAAATCCTTGAAACTTTACATACCAGCCTGATTGGAGGGCACAAGGGTATCAACCAAACTTATCATAAAATTCGAGACGGTATTATTGGCCTGGTATGCGAAACGACGTTCTAGATTACGTACGATTCTGTTCGGCTGTCAAGAAAAGAAAATCGAACGAATCAAAACCATAGAGCACAAAGTACCTAATTGCGATTCCTTTACCTAATATTAAAGCACTTACTATAGCCAATGTCCTGGCAAAACACCTCATTTATCGGCTTTGAGCCCCTCGGATAATACTCTCGGATAGAGGTACCAGCTTCTTATCTGAGATATTTGAGAATATGATGAAAATTTTCAAGATTCATCACCTTACTACATCGGGTTATCATCCACAAACTAATGGATCCTTGGAGCGGAGTCACGCGCCGTTAGACGATTTCATCCGTACGTACTCAGACGAATATGATGATTGGGATAATCTCGCCCCATTCCCTACATTTACTTACAACACCAGTGTGCATGCATCAACTAACTTCACCCCTTTCGAACTGGTTTTTGGCAAGCTTGCTCGGTTTCCTATGCGCATACCGAAGGAAGAAGAACTGCGAACCTACAACCTATACCTACAGGACTTAGTAACCAGGCTTGACGAGTTACAACGGGTTTCCGGTGAAACACAAATCGCTGATAAGGTCAAGTCTAAAAACCGTTATGATAAACGCATTAAACCCCTCAATGCTCGGTTAGGGGATTACGCGAGAATATTCAAGGAACCTAGTACTGGTAAATTCGATAGTTTTTACAATAAGCCGCTCAAAATTGTTAAAATATTTGGTAGAAATAATGTAATACTTGAATTGCCCAATGGAAAACGAGTCCAAAAACATTCGGACAAATTGAAGTTAGTACCCCCATCTGACTCGTCTGATTAGTCTCTTTTCTCACATGTATTTTAGGTTCTTTACTATGATTAACCACGTTATGACGTTCCTGTTCTTTCCTATCCTTTCAACTCATGTAGAGATGCCCATGGTCCTTGATTCTCATTACGAAGTACTCTCTCTCTCTCTCTCTCTCTCCTCGCAAATTCAGGAGTTTACTACGAGAAAATGCATCCTGTACGATTTCAACGTGGTGCTTATGATAAGCAGTGAAGGAACCAAGTGGTGACCCGAAGCCAGCAGGCATAAGAACTAAGAGGAATGGCCCCACTAGGTTTTATAGGTTGCCTTAGCAACAGCCTCTTTGGGTTGATCACCTTTGATAATGCTGACCTTATCAATCGGAACATAGACGAGTTATTTCAATACCAAACCAAGATTGTGAAGTTATCCAATGAGAAAACTCACGTCTCATCTTCGGGCTTGGAAGAATTATATAATGTCACAAACGACTGGAGGTCTTAATATAAGATAAAGTTAACTCTTTAGCTCATGATACCGACAGGAACTATCTCTTATGGGAATATAACAGTTTCTCTAGAGAAGCAGAGGCGCAACTGAACCACCGAATCCATTGTAATCAAGAGCTTTTAAATATTCTCAATGAGTTGATTGCACGGAGACTTCATCCATGTCTTTTACAGAAAGATATTCTTGACTAAATTTCAAATGACATCAAACAACTCGAAGACCATTTAGAGCTTCCCATCCCTGCATATCAGAGTCAAAGAAATCGCCAATATCGCCACATTAGATACCACGTATCATGGGGAAGAATCATTGTAAGACTATTTCTTCTCCTCACCGATAGAATGTTATATGATATATATAAGTTACATCCGATAGGCGTCCCTCAAATGATGCATAATCAATCCATGGGACTAGTCTATATTGCACCAACGTTCTCTCACCTTGCATTAAGTCGAGATCAGCAAACCTATTTCGAGATGGACCAATCACGCCTTTCGCAAGGCATCAGCGCCCATTAGGGTCACATCTGCTCAGCACAAGAAATGATGGCAGTAACATCCGAACCCTGGAGGTGCGAAATCGAAATGTTATTTAATCCTAGCGCAGCAGTCCTCAACCTCTGCAATGTAGAGGTACGATCTGAAGATGGTACGTATTGGAGGTATTGAGAAACGGACGGATCTTGGCTCTTTTCCACATTTGGAGATGAGACTCAGGATTTCTTGTCCCCACGACATTTACCAAACAGTGACCCTAAAGGGAATGTGAGTATTACGACTAGCCAATAGATGCATTGGACGGACGAAATCCATTATCGTGATGGCCCATGATACCAAGCGAGAATCGAAACAGTACATTTATGACCCAAAGTTGGGACTGAATATTACGGATCTTTACCCGGATCTTGTAAACAATATCTCACCGATTGAGTTTACGAGACTGAAAAAAAAGGAAACACCGACCTGGACAGCAAATAAAATGCCTTTAAAAACTTTAGTCAACCCAATGCAGGAAATAGGCCAGCATCAAAGGAACATCGACTTTACCCACACTACGTTGTATGGGGGAATCTCCATTCAGATTATAACAATTGTTGCAATAAGTATTTGTGTAGTTTATCGGTGTAAATGCCGTCGGACTTCTCTCCTTCCAGTTATGGTAGCGGTTTATAAAAATAGAGTCAAGACACCCCGATAGAAATGAATCAATTTAATGAACGCTCCCAACCAACGACCACCCTGCTTGGCACCACGTCAAGTAGCCGAAACAAATGAACTTTTATATAAATTTCAGGACTTTTCTATATTGCTCCAATAAGCTCAACAAGTGAACCAACTATTTCTCAAGACGTTATTGTCACGTCGGATAAGGAACTTTCCATAGGAGGACTTTTAGACTATTTGGCACAGGCAGGACCTATATCTTCCGTGCACGTTATTTCCGAAACGTTGTCAACCTATACAACTGCCCTTACTTTCCAAGAACACTATGACTCCATCTGCCCGAGAGAAGATACTAGAACCACCGAAGTTGCGCTCCGAAGTGCACGTTTCGTGATCATACCATACCCGAATATTTTGTCAGATACCATGGGTAGATTCTAGGACAGTTGATAAAATACAAGCCAAAAAGGACCGAGAAAATCAATTCTTCCTTCAGTTCTCTCAATTTGGAATCATGGAATATTTTCACGTCACCCGAGACACAAAGGGTCGATTGTCGCACGGGTTTGTGAAATACACACTAGAACTGATCTCATGGTCTTCGTTACGCTGAGCGCAAATATCACGCCTAAGCCGCTCGGAACTAATATACCATCACCGCTCACCTCATCAAAAGAATTCATACTCCATGCGGACTATCCATCGACATATGAAAACCATAAGCTACATACGGAGACATGTCGTAAACAGCGGGACTTGATGTGACCAGCATCCTCAATGCTAACCCAAAAACAAAAAGAAACCACTTCTGCACTTTAATACGTCGATTACACTTTCTTCTGTACTTTTTGCACTTACTAAGGACTTCCCGTGAAGAATTATTCTGGACATATGAAGACCATCACCTTACCAGATGTCACAATGAACGACAACAGTTCCAAGAGGGGGGTGATGTTACGTGACAGATTTTATTATTCGAATTATCAAAATTTTTTAATAAAATTAAAGTGATAAATTATTTCATTTTAAAGAATATTGCAACATTAGATGCCGAAATACGTCCCAGTTTATTCACCTCGCAACAAAATCTGTGATGAGAGAGACAGAGAGGGTTATGTTGTCTGTTATTATTATCAGTACCAATCAAAATCAAAATCATCAAATAACCAAGATAATCAACAAACTAGTAATCAAAAATACTGGTAAGAGCCCAGTAAGTAACGTTATCTTTGCTTTGAATGCAAGGCAAAACGATAATTTAAGCTATATTTCTGCTTTACTGCGAGAGCATGATAGACCAGAACTCAAAGTTAAGAAGTTATAAGATCTAGAACTGAAGAATGCTCATTCTTGTAAGTTGTTTTATCAGATTGAATTAAGCTTTATTACATGTCATTTTGACTCATGAGTCAACTCCTCATCCTAACGAAATTCTGCAGAAGGAGAAGCAGCCAGTTAAATATACTGGAAATCTTTACTTGTCCTCATCTTATTCTGTTACCAAACAGACAACAAATGTTTTACTTCCTTCAAGGAATGTTGAGAAATATACTAAAACTAAGCCTGTAACGCAAAGTGACTCAACTATTACTTATGGCCCATTTGAAAAGAAATCACCTTTTACACAAGAAGAATAAAACGTAAATTTTGAAAACAATAAATTTTGTACTGTGACAAGATTTAAAAAGGTCATTGAAAAAGGCATTGGGGCAATATCGCTATAGAAGAAACTGTTGATTTATTATACACTGGAGCATTATTAAATGGTTTGCAATAACTTTAATATGTATTTTTAATTAAATATCAGTACACTATTATTTTGAGACCTTTTAAAACCTTATAAATTTTATTTCCAATTAAAATATAATATTTTAATATTTTTAAATATGCATGCACCTACAGATATGGGATAAATAAACTGAATAAATAAATAGATAGATAAATTGAATAAATTGTTATTCTGCAGGATTATTCTCAAGATATGAATATGCCAGGGAATACCTAAATCTGAACACCCAAGGGTTCAATGCTTTGAAACAGTTTTGCCAGCAGTATCAGATATCTATTATAGGGATTAAATTGGAAATATTTCTACCTTCCGTACTTGGGTAAAGAAAGAAAAAAGTTGTATTGAATTTGAGACCACATTTCCCACTTATTGGTGGATGGAAGACTAGACATACAACCGGTACAATGTACCTAGTTATGATCTCTCCAACTCTGGAGATGAGTTTATTTTAAATGAGTCAAACTTTTTGAAACGGTCCACTAAAAATTAACTAGTAGAATTCACATATGTTTTGGTAGATCTTTGAAGGTTTATATCTGAAAAAGAATGTCCTCAAATATTTTTTTGAAATTTCAATTTTGTAAAAAGTTATAAACAAATGAATTTTTACCGACTTTTCTTAAAAATTGCTATATTTCCGTAAATATTCATTAAAAATTAACAAAATTTTAATCGTGGGTTCAGAAATAGCAGCAGAATCGACAAAAATATTATTCAATTTATTTTTAAATTCTTATTCTCTAAAGTATACACTATATACAGTATAAAGTAATCATCTGTGCACTCAATATGAGGTTAATAGATCAGATATTTGATGACAGGATTATCGATGAAATGGTTGTTAAAATAATTCTACATGAATTGGCAGTCACAAGCTGAATTTCGACCTCCCATATGAGGCTAAACAATTGCCAGCTTCTCTGCACTATATTTATTTAGATACTGCTGGACGTCCTGTTATATCTGTTGCTAAGAAAAATTTGGTGTAGAATAGTTATTAACTACAATATTGTGACAGTCGTAGAAATAGAGATCAGCATATGCTTAGTTATTTTTTTTATAAGTTTTATATATCAGATAAGATCTTAGAAAGATATCTATCTACACGGCTACAAAAATCTAGATATATAAGTAAATTAAATAACTGATAATATATTATTTTATTATTTAGAAAAGAACAAGACACTTTGTGTTAAATTTTCTGTTTCTTATTAGATTAAACAAGGAAAATACAATTTCGTGAAATACTTGACTATATTTATTTTCATAATTGAATTATTAATAGACTACTACTCAGAAAATTTTGGAATTCAAGTAACTTTTGAAGACTATACCGCATTTTCAATTATGCTGGAGTAACGTCAAGATCAATAACATAATATCAGTATATATTTAATTATGCTGGAGTTTTGTCTATTCAATTACAAAATAGTAATGTGAATGAATCATGGATGAAACATTTAATGTATTATTATGTGTCAAGGTATATTAAAATAGCATTTTAAAGTGTAATACAAGTGTGCAGTGATAGTTTAATTGAAGATTTGGAAATAGCTTTTAGTACTTAAAATTTTATTAGAAACTATACTTTAAATAGCAAGGATCAGTACTGAAGAGAAATTTACTCACTTTTACAAAAACATTTAGTATCATACAGGTTGTTAAAAAACAACCGCATTGGGTATATATCACGCGATAGAGCGGAAAACTCTAAGAGGAAAAGTCCTGTAAACCAACTCGATCGGATCAATAGATTTTCCGTAATCGATTAATGAATATTGCTCGATCGGACCAATGAGCGCGCG
>UXGD01007086.1:0-11502 GCA_900474315.1 Torymus auratus | reverse complement strand
GTTGAAGCAAAATCTGAAAAAATGATCACTCTCTCGTTAAAATCGGTTGAGTAGATCATGAGATATCAGCGTATACGAACATACATACACATATACATCCATACGGACATTTTCTAAAAATAGTGTATTTCGATTCCAAATTTGCTAAACAACATTCCTAACACAACATTATCTCATAAAATTTTTTTTTTACCATCACAAAGCTTCCTCTAGGAGGAAGCAAAAAAACAACGGCGTAGAAAAAAAATTTCACTCGCGGCATTATGTCAGCCGGGCAGAAAACCTACCTCACGCGCTTGCGCCCGACAAACTTTATACGCGCGCATTTACAGCCACGCGCTCTTTTCACTCTCCGCACGCGCTTGCGTCCTGTGCCCTACATACACCCGCTCGCGCTTCTAAGAAATTACCTTTTTTACTTCATCGGCTTCCCGCCATAACTCGAAATAGGCCGTATACGCACGCTCCAGCGTGAGATAGAGAACAAAAAATCGTTCGCGCCCTCTCCCTGAGTGCATTGGAGAGGATCCGCGTAAAATATACGTATAGATACGAACAATTTCGAAATTGGCAGGGCAGCCGATGACGCGGGATGACAAACAACGAACGGCTATACCGCCACGGCTGCGCTTCGAAAATGGATGAAATGGAAGCTAGCGCGCAACGGATGGTAGTATACGCGCGTATATATAATGGTTTGTTTAAATTTAAACGCGAGTTTGGCTCTCGGGGTATACAAACAGGGGTGTGCACGGAGACAAAATCTAATAGTTGTAATTGTTCGAATGGATATGAGCATTATGTGCTTTGGAGGGGCCGTACGCTGGTCAATGGGTTGCTGTAAAATTTTGAATGTGAGCAAACGCTAGCAGCGTGAGCGCATATGGCGGGGATGGGTCGAGTATAGGTAATGTTAGGCTTTTTAGGGGAAATTAAGGGATGCTTCTGTCAAGGATTGATTGTTCATGAATGTTTGATATACGGTTTCGAATTGTTTTTAATTTATTAGTAATAAGTGAGAGTTTACATTTATTTGTTGTAAAAATGATAAGAAAAAAAACAGTGAAATAGTACATTGTACAACAAGGGAGAAAAATTGACTTTTTTTAACACATGCATGAAAAAAGCCCTTTTTCTGCGTAGAAAAGTGAATCGAAAATCGAACATTTCTAGCGTTTGTCGAGGCGCCCCGGTGCTACTTTTCCTCTCGCTGCAGCGGGAGGCCTCGACAAACGCTAGAAATGTTCGATTTTCGATTCACTACGCAGAAAAAGGGCCTTTTTCATGCATGTGTTAAAAAAATATACTTTAACGTTCGGAATATTACAGGTATTGAGGTTGAAATACTTGATTGAAATTTACCTTGTTACATGTAACAGAATATAACTTTGCGTTCGTAATTATACGTACATTCCCCGGTTAATTATAATCATTATTATTATATTTTGATATTATAATTACTTTGATTATACTCTCGCTCGATACATCGCGTAACATATATTACAACGCGAATCCATATCTAATTAATAATCTCCATTACACGGGAAAATGATATTTTTCGCTCTGCAATATAATAACCATCATTCCAGAAAGCTCGTATAAAATAACGCGCCCTTTCCCCTCTGGTTTCATCATATTGCAAAAATGAAAAAAACGCTGCTCCCAAATCCAGCCTCAACGAAAATTCAAAAATATTCAGCAAAACAAGAGCAGCTGCTGCTCGGTCCTACATAGCATGCGCAAAACAACGCAAACGTAAAATTACAAACGCGAATTTGAAAAAAATCCTCCTCCCTCCCCTATACTCCGTATATACACACATACATACACATGCGCAGTTCCATCTCGTAAACCCAAGGCAAACAAAAGGGCGTCAGCGAGGTAGTGTGTGTGCGTCCCGAGGGCTGCTGCTGCTGCTGCAAGGGCGATATTCACGGCAGGGCCGTAAAGCCTCGGGCCTCGTAAAAGCGATATCGCCCAGCTCTGCTGCTGCAGCAGCCCTATAACTCCGGCGCGCGAGGCCGCGCGCGCTGTAACGCTGTAACGGCAGGATTCTGGAAACTAGCTGGAGGCGGGGACAGGGCACAAGACCGCCGCCTCCGCCTTCGTTTTACGCGCAATCGCATAAAAGGGACAGTCCCTGGCCTGGATAAAACGACGAGGACGAAGGGAGGGGGGAGTGAGCGACCCTTTTCATTTTCTTAGGTTTATTTCTTTCGTGATACGTGTGAGAGGGAGTGGGTTTGATTTTAGAGGGAGGCGGAGTTTTAATTCCTCTGCCAGGGGAGTTAAGGAAGTTGAGTTGCTGTAGGGTTATTGCGGTGCCACGTAGAGGCTGGATTAGGATTTGGTTTGCGGAGGAGAAGTTTCGCTGTAAAGGTGGTTGAAGAGTTCTGCGGTTTAAGGAGTTTAGAAGAGGGTGGCGAGGAACCAGGGTTCGTGGTTATGTGGGAATCGAGGATAAAAACTGGGGGGTTGGGGGAAGTTGTATGTACATATGGTTAAGTTGCAAAGTGAAGGTACATAAACAGTATCACAACTTAATTGGTCTTATACAATTGTTTAGATGATGAACCATTGTCGTAACCTCTGAAGTCCTAACGGTTTGATATCACCTATGTATGGAAACCATGAACCAATAAATAAGCAAGACGGAGCGAAAAATATTGGTCATCGAAACCGACCTCTGCGCCACTCTACATCGGTGGCTATCGTCGATCACCGATAACCGTTTATCCACAAACATCCCAGTCATCGGCCCCTTGCCTCTTATACCCTTTTCCTCACCCCCCGTCCCTCCTCTCCGGCCATTCCCATTGCACAAAGGCAATTTCGCGAAGAATGATATTTTATGTATTTTCACTTTACGACGTTGTTTCAATTTGCTTCGGGAGTCGTAAAGCGCTCGGCTCTCTCGCTATATATACCTATACCTAGCTAGCTAGCTAGCTCGCCGCGCGTCCCTTGGAGAAATCTCCTCAATCTCGACTCCGTCGACGCTCCCTCGCTCCTTCTCCCCCTCTTTTCCTCTTGGCACGGTTGTCCTAATGGGCGAATTAAACCGCTTCCTAAATGTTACATGCCCACACGCGTCTGCATATTATAGTTTTTTATTTTTAATAATTCAACGCGCTGCTCTCTCCGCGCGAGTGTTTGTACTCGTTAATGGAGAACGATGATGATCGTCGTTTATATACGTGGAGGTTATGGGGAGAATTTCGCGGGCCGAGAGAAATTATTGCGCTCGCGCGGAGGTGAAGCTGATGTGGAGGGACTTGCTGCCGAGAGAGGAGGCCAGGAGATGCCTGTGCGTGGGAGCGAAATGGCGGGGAAATTGATAAAGTAAGGTGAGGTAGAGGGGGGTAAAGGTATGTCGGGCTTGATTAGTTTTTATGACGAAGGTTGGGATGAAGAGGAATGGCGCGGTGATTTGATCAGTTTATTAGTTTGGTTATTGTTGATACGCGCGGGGTTAGATGGATAATTGAAAGGTTGCGTTACACGCGGACATTATTTAATAAGAGGCGTAGATAATGGTATTACGTGATTAACCATGGCGTAAAACATGACAATAGAGTCTAAAGTGTATTAAATACTTAAGGTTAGTAAAATATTAAAAATTTACCCGAGAAAAATCTCCATCACTCAGCTCAACGCCGTCCAAGGCGAAACGCCAACGTCAAGGAAGAAGAAGCTCCAACGAATCGCGCATAAAAATCATAGCCGATCGTGGCGACCTCGTATAAGGAGCCTCGCGACTTTTAACCACACGCGAGCGCGCGCTATAAACTTTTACTCCGCCGTGAATCGCGAGGGCGAGGCCGCGCGCGTCCCCAACTCTCTTTCTCTAATAGAAAATCATCCTCGGATGAATTACGACGGTCTTTCTCTCTCTTGTTTATGCAGGCGACGAGAGTACGCGCGCGATATTTTTATACACTCTCATTTACGAGGTTATTTCATTTGGTTGTAAAGCGAGCTCGCGCTGAGGAGAACGACGAAGAGGAGCGAGGGCGAGTGGGAGCTTTATTTACGGCCTTTTTTCTCGGGACTTTCCAGGCTGCATTATGCAAGCGGCAGCTAGAGGGACGACGATGGGGTGAAAAAGAGTAAGGAGCCCTTGAATAATTATCGGTGGCGTGGGGGTTAGGCGATAGGTAGCTTGCGTGTTGGGATTGGATTTTTCTGAAAAATTGTGGTTTTTTCTTCTTGAATAACCTTTTTTTACCGCTACTTTTACTGTATATGAAAATTTTATTTTTATCAGGTTGTAATTTGAATTAATTAAATAGAGTAACGCTCGATACTCATCGTATAACTCTGTATAATGACGTTCAGTAATTGCATAATTAAAACGAGTCATAATATTATCTTTATTGTGGTAAAGGAATTCAAAACAAGAAAGCTGTTTGTCACGTGTATCCCTGAGAACGAACCGCGGTCATAACCCATATCCTCCGTCATGTTCACATAACGAATTACCTCCGGCAAGAAACAATCAAAGAAATAATAACGAACGCATGAAAGAACCCTCACAACATTACCACCACCAACAACAACAACAACAAGAACAAACCATCCTCTCTTTCTCTCTATCTCTTTCCCTCCAAAAAAACTTCAATTAAAAACCCGTTAGGAACTAATAAACACGCTTACGAGCTCGCTTGCACTCGCGACTCCTTTAACGACCTACTTCGCATTTTCTTCAGCGTCCTCCTCTCCGATCAGTCGCGCTCGCGCTCGCGGGGGCTGGGGGGAGGCCCATCAAAGCCCTCGTAAAAGGTGGATTGGCCGCGGGGGCATCGTATAGGCCACCGCCCACGCGCGAGCGCAGAGGGGAGAGAGAGAGAGGCATTATGAGGACGATTCGCGGGGATGCGTCGCACGGGGCTTGACAGCGCGCATCGCCGCTGCTGCTGCATAAGCGGAAGGGTTGATGGAGCGAGCGAGGGAGGGAGAAATGATGATGATAAGGTCGGGGGTTATGGGAAGTTTTTGTTCCATCGAAGTTTATCATTTCGAGGATGGTAGGGTTGGAGTTGATGGTTGAGATGATTGATGGATTTAATTGTGTGAGTTGTTTTTGTACAATATTGGGTGAAGTAAGTCGATGTGGTGACGGTATGATTGCGATTTAGGAATTTTGTATGGAAGGATTTCAATTTAGATTGATGGTTAAGATCTTGGTTAAGATCTTGGTATAGTTGATGTAAAGTAAACATTGTTACAGAATTTAATCATTTCGGTAATATTTAATTAAAATACTTAATCTAATTGATCAATATACAATGCTATGGCGTTATTACAGTATAAATACAATGATTATTAAAATGATGAGTATATTCAAGTTCTTTCACATACATATTTTTCACATATAATTACACGGGTACTGTAGCGGGATGATTATAAATTAATTCAAGCAAGATTTACGTGTAATTTTCGTTGTGTATAACGGTAATTTTGCACAGGATCGAGAGAGCCAAGGGACAAGCAAGTAACCAACCAGGCAGTCTCCCCCCTCACGATCAAGGCCGAACTATGCAGCCGCATCGGCCTCGCACAATGTCAATATTTAAAGGCAAACAATTTCGCAAATGCGCATTCTCCCACCGCCCCGACACCGCCTACACCGTCGGGATTCGATAATTATTGCAGCGGACAATAACTCGCAGCTCCCGTTCGAACGGGCAAATAGGACTTTTCGTGATGTACAATTTGATCGACGCGTTGAAATTTAATTAGGACGGCTTTGAGGTGCACGCGCGATGAGTATCTAATGAATGGTATTTCAATAGGGGATTGGGGACGAATTTCAAGGCAGGATTAGATTTTTTTTTAAATGATTGAAGAGTGCTGTATTGTATCTTTATTTTAAATTTAGCTTGAAGGTAGGTGAAGTTTTCACTGATTAAAAGATCCCTTAATTTCAGTAAGTTTCAACTTTTAAGGTTGTGTCTAATGGTTCCAAATTATTTTAGATTATATTACAATAATATATTACCATACTTCTAGTACTTATCCACATGTTTCACGACTTTCCAGTATTTTTATTCTACCTTTTTTCAATTCACAGCTCAATCTCTCACTGTTCTCCAACTTGTTGCAAATATACTGTAATCAAACTGATTTAGAAAAATAGTCTCCTAACAAGATTATTTCAGATTAACAACATACTCTTTATAAATACGTGATTATTCTTCGTTCAGCATAAAAAATAAAAGTTTCCAACAGCAACCCCACTTCTTGCGCAACATTTTAAACTCATCTTCTTCCGCCTGTTCATTCCCACCAAAAAACGCTAAAAATCCCACCACGAATAAAGTAAAAAAGAAAAAAGCAGCTTGCGCTCGTCATGTTTCGCTGCCGCGTCCCGCTTTCCGAGCGAGATCACGCAGCGCCACCGCCGTAAAACCGCAGTCCGGATCTAATTGAACCCCGGCGGCTGGCTGCTACCCGCGAAAGAAGACGAACGACGTCAGGGCGAGTGAGCGGCTGGATTTATCGCGGAAGCCGAAAATGAAGACGGAGAGCCGGACACGTGCGCGAGGTGGAAGGGCAGTGGAAAGAGAGAGAGAGAGTAAGGTTGATTAAAGGGAAAGCGAACGCGCTCTGCAGGTGGCTGGCCTGGAACGATGAAAAATTTGAAGATCGAGGGAGTTGCGCAGTAGATATTGGTCGTGAATAGAAGGAGAGAGAGAGAATGTTGGTTGAGCGGTTTGTTAGAGGCAGGAGATTTGGAGTGATTACGCGTGATTTGTCCTGATCTGCGGTTGAGTCAACGGTGGTTTGTCTGGCTTACGGGGTGTACGGTTTAGAGGAGTGGTTGTTCGGGGCAGTTGATAAAATGTCGCTGGCGGATGAGAGTTTTGATTGTTTAGAAGATTTTGCAGAAGTTAATTGAGTAAGATTGATTGAGCGTTGGTAGTGTTAGTATGAGTCATTTGAGATTTCTGCAGCCAGTGCACAAGTGTATTGTACCATAGCTTGTGTTCTCCTTGCAAACAAAATGGATTCTGACACTGATTGACATGAAATGCCTCTGAAACTTTAGAACAATGGTGGCGAAGTCTAATTATTCTGCTGCTTCAAAATTGAGTTCCTAAGTGTATTGCATTTACGAATTCTGTATTAACATATTGGTTGTGTGTTTTTATACAACTTTGATTGATAACTATGAAATTAGGTCCTCATTAGATGACTTAAGAACTGATTTTTGAAGAATTGCCATATATCAATATGTCGACTAAAGTCAGTTGCTTCTATTATACAGTATATTAGAAAACGGTATTAGCACACGACGAAGGTTGTACTGCATACAGCATGATCGATTATGTCATTAATGATCTCTTGACGGATGAATTTTGTACAGCAACAAGTTAACGTTGTTGTCATAATGTATATACTTTCACCTCAATATCTTGAATTACCTGGTTATCTATAATAGACATCTATTTTGACGTCTAAGATATATTTCACCGTTCAAACAATAACATAGCTCCCGTTCAGTCAACGATAACTTATGCTTTCAAGAATTTTAAAAATGCTTCCCATATCTCTTCATACTCTTAAACTTCTCGGAAAAATATTCCTTTTTACTGCATATAGTTTCCCACCAGCATCGCGCGCATATGTATCCGCATTCCACGAAATGCGCGCAAAAACACTCCGCAAAGTAAAAAGGACAACTCTCCCGCCATCCTCCCATTCTCAAAAAGCTCTCCCGAGTTCCTCTCCACTTTTCGACATTCAAGCTTCAAAAACTTCAGCGCAGCGCAGTGCAGTAGAAAACCACTGGCGTTTCACAGTATGATCACCGTCGCAGAGACTTTTCACTGCAAAGCTTCCCTCCCTCTCTCTCTCTCTTTCGTGTGCGCGCGCGCACTAAAAGACACACGCGTCGAAAAGAAAGAACCTCGTGTCGTATAAAGCAGCTGCGGGCGGAAATCGCAGAGTCGTTTCGCGTTCATGGAAATTTCAGCCCCGTCTCGCAAGCAACGACGACGGCGTCGTCGTCGTCGTCTATTAACGAAAGGGGAGGGCGCGAACGACTTTCGGGAAGGGCAGTATAGTTCGGTTCGAGCTATCTAAGAAGGAGGATCGTAAAGACACGAGAGAGAGGAAGCGAGGTTATACGCTGCGCGTGGGCAGAAGGGTCGTAGTAAAGGGCCGACGGGTTTAGTGATGGCTCCGAGGTGTGGGTAAGAGGGATGGATGGAAAAAGAGTTTTTGCTGGAATCGCTTGATTGTATAGCTACGTTATGTTTGGGTGTGATTCTTTTCCTTTGAACTACTTGAAGATAGCTGAGATATTTTTCAACTGGAAGTGTATGAGTAGATAAACCCATGGTTCGTAAACAATTTAGCGATCTACTATATTATTGACATATTTTACATCGTTAACTTTTCATCTTTCAAATAACTACCACTTTGAAGATCAATCTTTACGTAGAAAATTATTTTTTTTATAAAGTATAAAATGTAAAGGCAGATAAAAGAATCGAACTATTATATTGGCAAATGCGTCGTCGAAGAAGGTCTCGAGGTACTTTCCCCAGTTGCGAAGCGAAACGTCGAAAGATATGATTCTGGCAGTTCAAACGATCGTTCTCCACTCGCTTTAACAATTCCTCTGTGACTCTTCTTTCCACTCACTTTTTGCCTCCCTCATCGTAAGAGCTGAGTTTTCTGCCGGGGATTTGAATAATGGCGCGAGTGATGGGCGATCAACCTACTTTCGAATCGAATTTGCGCGTTAGAAATTCGGGCCAGTTCGGCACTCGGACTTTTTAACGCATAAAGGAATCCGCTTGAAAATGTAACTGTAGAGAGCGCTTAAAGTTTAATGGAATTTTTCTTTATGCGCCATTTAACATTAGGATTGCGCTGAACACTTTTATTATTGGTTTTCGAATGGCAGATAAAAATACTCGAATATATAAAGTTTGGGTAACATTTTAAGATCCTGGCTGAAATGTAAACTTCCGAATGATGAGGAGGAGCAGAGGAAAATTATTGTGGTCGTTGACTTTACGATTTTCCTCGACTCAATAAAATTATTCACTGCGCAAGTTGACAATCGTTCTCATTAAAAATAAAAGTTATCACAACTTTCTGAAAGTCTAACGTAGTTTCTCACCTCGCATCTTTTTATATCCTCCTTTTGAGTATCACCTCACCTTTCTCAAAGTGTCTTTTCTCCACATCTCTACGTTCATCTTCTCCCCCTTCTTTTAATTATCTCCCCTATTTTTTCACCTCACGCCTCTTTCCTTTCATTCGTTCGTGCTCTTTTTCACGTGTTACCGTCCGCGTCGTAAAAAAAACCTGTACGGCCTTTTCCTTTCGCTTTTTCGACGTGACGTGTAGCCGAAACGCAGTCGCAGCAAACGCTTGGTATGCGTTGGTGGAGGTCTAATCTTTCTTTTAGGAGTAATGTCGAGACGTACTTAGTCAATTTTATTCATTATCGATGTTGGAGTGCTTATTGAATTTATCACCTGCTCATGTAATTGCTTGTGAATGATATTCGCTTAGTTTTATAACTCTTCTGAATATCAAAACAAAAGGTTTGCTAATAAATGGAAATATTTACCCTTTCGAATCCATCAGTACAAATATTTGAACAAATAATCACCACCTACAATGTACTTTTGACAACTTTATCAAAAAAGACCACATCTTCATCTTGTTACAGCATCGCAAAAACAATTCATAAATTACGCGCAATTAAGTATAACGTTAGCGTGGACCTTCGCGTCGCGCTACTGTACGAACTTCATCAATCTATTTACGAAATTCATTAATCGAGGCGAGGCGCGAGTCAAGAGAAATTACCGGCGAATGTAATTCTTCTCGCGCTCGCACGTGCAAGCGACGAGATTATTACGGTCACGTGATTGGCCATAATTACGGCACGTAATAATCAATCCGAAAGTTCGTAAAATGTCCGAGAGAGAAGAGAGGAACAGGGAGAGAGCGATCTCGTTAGTATCGTATAGTTCGACCGTGTTGGACGAAATATACGGTCCGTACGAGAACGTAATGGCATTTTCCGCTCGGGCGAAGCTTTCCCACATTTCCATTGGCTGGCGCGCGGCGTAATTGTCGCGGAATTTAAACTTCGACTGCGGGGAATTTGTCGCTCTAGAGGATAACAGGTGAAAAATCACGCCGAGGGGGACGTATCGGCGATGTAATGGAACGTAATGGAACTGAATAGTTGGATTTTGTTTGATTCCACTTATTGATGTATATTTCAGTTTGAGTAATGAATTAAATAATTCGTTTGATTAATTAAGCACAAATTTTTTTATGCTGTTAAACAGTACCAATATATTTTATCCTAAAATGAATTTTGTAATGAAATGGATTCCCTTATTTCATTACAAGCTTGATTATAGGATTTTGATTATATCTTCCTTGTTTAATCAATTTGAAACAAATTTTCTATGAAAACTTTAAATTATTAATGCGATCCAATTCAACTGTCATTGACAAATATGGGCGCAATACCTATTTCTTACTTATGTGTAAACAGCAACGTTCCTCTAACAATTGCTTGAAAATTACAAATAACCAATTGTACAGAAATGCATTTCCCAGAATTACTGTATTGTCAATGTTTTTGCGGAACAATTCATGCTCACCCTCCAAAAAAGTCGAACTAGATCATAAAAAGGCAACCGAGAGCAAAAAAGTGCACCCTCGCAGACAATTGTGCCTTCTATACTGGGTACTAAACCATAAAACGTGCAGCTGTTCGACTGATGTGTCGCTGATGAAAACATTCGTGGCTTCGCTAGAATGGCAGGTGTCGCCGAAACATACGTGTCTCGGTGAGCAAAGTGTACACCGCTTCAACGAGTGTCACCGCCAGGTGAGTTGGAGTCCAATTAAAAAGTGGGTCTTGGTCCTCTCCTGGCCGTGTTGTGACTTTCGTGCAGCTTTAGTTCTAATTTTCGTTTTTAGGGTAGAGGGTTTTGGTTATCTGGGGTAAGCGGTCAGTCTTTGGATCTGTATGTATTGTTACCAAAATAAGCAAAGCAAAATTAAATGTTTACTGTATTAATGAACATACGCACTACTGGAGTAGTGGGCATCCACTATTTACGTAGTCTACGTATTATAATTACTTCGATAGTGAAATTCGCACTATTTTGCATTTAGAGAGATGGATGGTTCGTTTTTGTGCATAACATTATATTTTTCAACTCCTTTATTTTAGTTTATGATAATACATTATTTTTATCTCATATTTCATATAAGTGAAATAGCATTCGTGACTAATAGACGTGACAGCGGATTTAGGTAAACGTCCTATAAAATAGTACACGATACTTATGACTCAAGTGGCCCACTGCAAGACGTGAATTATCGCCCACGCTACGCTCAGGCGCTAACTTCCCGACGTACAATAATGGACCACTTAAGGTGGCTTGGGAGGGTCTAGTAGAACTAAAGCTATGAACATTTTTACAAAGATTCATTTACACATTCCAATCT
>UXGD01007084.1:0-11505 GCA_900474315.1 Torymus auratus | reverse complement strand
CTTAGATCTTTCTTAAAACTGTGGCATCTGGCATCATCTATATATAAAAATGCGTATAGGCGAAATACGCACAATTTGATTGACCACCTATCGGTCGGTCAAATCGCAGAAATAGGTTTGACACCCCCTTAAAACCGCCCGCTGCCCACTGCACATAAGCTTCGTTTTATAATAAAAAGAACGCGAAAATAGTACTTGTGTTGCAAAAAATATGGTGTGCACCAAGGGCTAAGTGGGCTTTTTGAACTCATGTGGTTGCAGTACTCGTCTTCGGCTCGTACTGCTAACTCCACACTCGGTCTAAAAAACCCCACTTTACGCCCTTGGCACACAACATACTATTTCCCCCGCTGTAGTAGGAGGAGAAGTTCTTAGTCTCCCGCTATATGACGACACGATATACCCGATCTCCCATTCGCTTTTCTGCACTTATTAAAAAAGTACTATTGTAACCAGTTCCACAATTTACTATTTTCCAACATTTTCTCAAAATAAACTAAAAAAGTCTAGAGCTCGAGTTATTGGGAGTATTGCACTCAACTATAGTGGAATTTTTCATATTTTGACATTGAAAAAATGGGCGACATTATTTACAAAATAAATATTATTCAGGATTATATAATAAGTTTATAACATTTTTTTTAAAGCTCAAATCATATCTACCGAAGCCGAAATGGACGAGTTAAACGACATAGCAAATAAATGTATAATTGAAGGTAATGTCCTTACTTTCATATCATAATTTAAAAAAAATAAATTATAATTCAATTATAATGAATTTTATTATAAGTAATAATTATACTAGACTTTTTTATTATAATATATGAAAAAAATCCTTCCTACTTTCGGTTTACCAAATGAGTACAAAAATTTATATTTTTTGCAGCTAAGGGAGACGAATGTAGATTATTCGAATGTTTAAAACCATGGAACCCCAGAGTTGGACCCCTCATCGGTTATTCGTAAATCATTATATACTTTACGCAAATATTATTAAGATATTTATCTAATAAAGAATAAAAAGATGTACTTCCCGCCCAAAAATGATTTCATGACCAATATATTTACAATAGTATGGGCAATATATTGGCAAGATATTGGCCACACTGCCCACATTAGTGCAGTATATGGGCAATATGTGCAGGCTCCGGCGCCAAAGCCGAATATTGGACGCACTGTTTCCCATATCATGTCCACATTCGTGCCATATTTTTTTTTCTTAAAGTGTGGGCCTCATATAAGTATTATGTGCTGAAGCCACATATGGCCCATACATTGCCCATACATTGCCCATAAATTTTTTTTACGCAGGGTGTAAATATCACAATATAAATGTAAATAACACGAATGTTACAATTCAAAAATTTTGGGAGAAAGAAAAATTCCTTTACCAAAAATTTTGAAAAGTAATAAATAATTGAAATTTGTAGTAGATTATGATAAAACTTGTAGGGATAAATCACTTTTTTACTTGTTAGATTTTTTAATTATAATTTAACAGAGAAATTAAATATAGATGAATTTCCGTGTAAGAATCATATATAACGAATTATTAAATTAACTTTGAGAAAGCCAAGTGTCAATGAATTGGCATCTGCAGGTTTTCTCTTACTTTCTAGTTATTGCAGTAAAATTGATTTATAAACAAAAATATCAAAATAGTAGTTTTTTGCAGGGGTACCCGCGTAAAAAAAAATTGTTGGTAATGTATGGGCAATATATGGGCCACAAAATCATTTTTGGGCGGGGTAATAAACGATTTGAATCTCATATTATTTATTACAGTTGAAATTATTATAGTGTATAAACAATTATCATCTAATTTCGTTGTAAGGAATGCGCATTATTGAATCTATGAAAATACCTCATATTTTTCGCTTTCTAATTTTGTACTTTGTTTGTTTTTACTATAACATTGATTTATACCAAAATTAACGTAATATGCTGTTTTTTACATTTAAAATAAAATAATTGTCGGTGAATTCGGAAAAACTAAAAAATAAAATATTATAACTTCTTTTTTTCTATAGATTACCAAAAAATTGACATCGCAACGAGCTTTGAAAATGAGAGTTGACGATAGCGCATGAAGAAAGGTAATGATTCTCTTATAATTATTTTCATATGAAATGTACAAAATTTATAGGATTATATAGAAATTTTGAGTTGTTGATAGCAGCTAATGGTAGAGTTTTCCGTAAGATTTGAGTTGTTTGCAACTAATGGCCAGTTATCTACCAATGGAATGGGTTATTTTGTTAAATTACTTTAATAATAAAAACACCATATTATTTACTTCGACGTTTCGGAGATTATATAGAAAACATAGAATTGATCAATACACCGAAGAGAGACATATATACGTGTCAATGCGGGTCTATTCGTGTATTTGTGCTCATGCATATACGATGAAATACACAAGAACTTAAAACACAAAACGAATTTCTGTAAACCAAAAATATCAAAGTTTTGTTTTGAAACACAACTTCCAGACTTGATAATATTTAAAAAAAGCTATCTAAATTACAAAGTCTTTTTTAATGGTTGAATATTTTTCTTGTGTATTATAGGATCTATAAAAGTAGAAAGATTTTCAAAAGAAATGCTCTAAAACAAACCAACATTTATGATTATTTTCGCTTACAAAAATTTATTTTATTGAGGTTCCGCGAAAGGTTTTAGCACGTAATGATGTAAATTAATTTTAATATTTATTTTCTCAGAAATATTTTGGTTGTAAATCTTCTTTTGAAGGAGCAAAATATTTTTCAGTTTTCATTTACAAAACTATTTACTAATATTTATATTTTTTTTGCAGTTACTGGCGATGAATGCAGGCTATCGGAATTCTTGAATCCACGTGGTTTATCAATCAGATCAATAATTAACCCACACACTTTTGTTCATAAATAAATAGAAGATATTAATGAAATTTATAATATACGAATTTAAAATTAAAGAAATGAACTAAATGTTATGCGAAATTTTTTGTAAAAATGCGTTTGAAAAAATAAAATAATAAACAATTAAAAGCTATTATTATATTAAGTATAATAAAAAAGATTTAATTATTAGTATCGCATTTGCTTTCTTAACCGACATCTATAAATATTCAGACCCGCTTATCGCGGTAACTTGAGCGAACAATGCATGATGCAGATTCTTCTGTTACCCAAATATATGACACATACTTTCAAAATAGTAATCTTCGTATTTACCTATATACTCCGTGTAAAAGTAACTTATTAAGTTTCGAGCTTGACTAAAAATACTTTACGATAATAAATTCAGATATTAACAAAGAATTACCTATCATTTCATTGCTGTATAAACAATATCATCCAGTTACAATAAAACGGCGTGTCTTTTTGGATTATATTATATAGTTATCTTAGTACTACAGTTTCCAAGCTACAATAAAGGCATCGCTTTGATAATTTTTTTGCAATTCAGCAGTATCATTTTCTGAGCTGCGGTTCGTCCCGCAATTTATTGTTAGACGAGTGACTTATGCGTCGAATCTGTGATATGATCCCCTTCCACTACTCAAACATAATATGCTGGAGATTCCGCAGGAAAAGAGAGAGAATATAACCAGCTGCTCATTACCAGTCTAAAAGTAAATCTTTACGGGAACAGTGGAGGGAGATAAAGAATCAACATGAGAAATTTGCTAATTTTTTGTATTTTTGGTGTCGTTGGAGTCTATTCGGTACGAAAATTTATGTGGTTTTTAAAAGATTGTTATAACATAAAAAATAATAATACAAGTTTTACTATTATAAGAATGTTCTAATTAAAGTGCTTATTATCGTAGATACAAAGATAATAATTTAAATTTGATATTATTTTTCATAACTAATTTTATTTCAATCACGAAAAATAAATCGAAACATTCTATCTATTATTATAAATTCTAAATCTATCTATTTATTTCTAAAATATGTGTGCTAAATATATTTTTGTTTAAACTGACGATTGTGTAGATTGAAGAACTAACTTATGGCCCAAACGCAATCGCATGTGCCCGAAAACACAACGTGACAGATGGTATTTGCAAAATTACTAGTCATTAATCATTACAAAGCAGCACCTTAGATCTAAAATTAATTGTTTTTAGATTTTTTCAAAGTCGACTTTACGAAAAATAACTTTACGGCAGAGTTAATAAGACACGCAGATGAAGTTACAAGATTGTGTATAGGTGGTTGCTACGTTAAGAAAGAATTAAATTATGTATTCAAGCCACAAATTACTGCGGAAAATTTGCCGAGCATCTTGGAAAAAGGTATATTTTATCTTCATTATAAAACAGTATTTATTTTATTTTTCACTTTGAAACTGTATTGAAATAATTTTTTAAGCTAATATATCGGAGAGCCTGCTAAGAAATTTACGGAAATGCCATAAAGAAAGTAAGAACACTGTCCTGTCGTTTGCTACGGCTTTTAATTCAAACTAAAATTTATTTTAAAATCATCTTATGAACTTTTATTTTAACAGCACATCAAAATGACTGCGAATTCATGGGATGCTTTATAGGCATTTTTCTAGCCGAAGCTTTTGTATCGGCATTAGAAAAAGGAATCAGCATGTGGTTAGGGAATTTTGAAATTCCTCAGACATAGTGTATCTTAAATCGTGAATATTTTTACTCATAATGTTTATTAAATGTGGCTAAAATTATGCACCGTATTAATACGCTATAATCGCAATTGATACATTTGAATTTAAATAATCATAGAATTTATATGAATTTTTTTACATACGCTATTGATAAGTTATAATGTTTAAATAATATAAATAATCGAGATATTTTTATTAAGCAATATTCTATGATAAGTGCAGCATTATTAATAAAGCTTTTTTGTTACAAACTAAAAAAACGCTACGTATGTATCGTATTTACATTAAAAATGCGAATAAAAAATTACTATAAACATATAATATAAGCTTATAGCAATAAAGAAATCCATAAGAATCAATAGTTGGCAAAATAATCTAATGAATCTTTCTAAAATCCAGCAACACACATCATTCATGAAATGCTTTTCAAAAAAGAATAATTTTCAACACCGCGTTCTCGCTTTTCGCGTTCTTTGTCCGTGTTGTAATAATACGCCCGGCCATTCTTTTGCGGTGACTTGAGCGAACAATTCCAATCTGAGATACGATCCCCCTCCGTTACTGGAACTCATATGACACATACACTATACAGAAGAGAACCTATAAGCGATTGTCGTGTAATCAGTCGAAGAGTGAACCTCCACTTGATCAGCATACGCAGCTATCAACATGAAAAACCTACTAATTATTTTATTTTTAAGCGCGGCTGGAGCTTACATGGTATGAGACATTTGATTTTTATATTTCATTTTAATATCTATAAAAAATAATTAAAATAAATGAACTTAAAATTTCTATTTCTGATCAATGCTTTATTGAATAGAAATTAGCATTAGAAATTGTCTTTCACAAACGATTAATATTTTAATTTCATACAGGCTATTTTTGTTTCTTTAAACTCAATACAAATTTTTGCTAAATCGTACAATTGTTTAGAATGTGGACCTCAACTATGCCGAGCAGATGCCAGTTGCAGTTAATTGTTCAAAAATGCACAATATGCCAACCGGTACGTAAAAATCAATATTTAAAAATAACTGAATCTATCTTATTACGTGACATATGAAACATTCTTTTTGCTTTAGAATTCACTAAAATGGACTTTACTAAAAAAGATTTTGGGACTGAGTTGATAAAACACTCGGATGAATTGAAAAGGCTTTGCATAGCAGGTTGCATATACAAACAGATGACGGCTGAAAAACTTGTTAAATCCATAACAAAAGGTATTTAAGTTATAAGTAAATAATCTTTACATAAATTGTGCACTTTAAATTGTACAATTATTTTAACGTTTCTTTTTTAGGAGAAAGTTCCTCTATAACTAAAGAATTAACAGAAAACATACAGAATTGCTTTAACACGGGTAATAATTTTTAACTCTTATTTCCGCGTACTGTGCGTCAAATTAAAAATTTCATTAATTTGTTTTATTCTTTCAGATAACAACGACGACTGCGAATTTATGAAGTGCGTGTTTCCCGTCGTTTTCGGCGCAGCTTTCAAAAAAATCAACGAAGAATTCGATGAAAAATTCTATAGTTCAAGAACCTAATACAACCACGGCATAACGATTGCAATTATTTTAATGACGTGTTATTGAACTAGTGCTTGAATGTTAAAAAATAATCATTTAAAATATATGTATGAACTGAGTTTCTTTTATAATCGAACTTATATCTAGTTTTATCGAAATAAATATACTAAATTGTTGAACTTGAACGTTTGTAACAGTGACTAACTAAATCTAGTTCATTATAGTTTTCTTTGTAACAGTTTCACTAATATCCAAAATTCATTTCACAATTATTTTAGATAATATAAAATCTCGAGAACGTTTCATCTTAATATATGGCATAGATAAAGTCATGATTACTCGAAATTACTAAATCATTTTATCATAAACTCAGAATAATGACCTCTAAGAAAAGTATAATTTCGAAATACGGTACCAATATAATGTTAAGTTCCTACTAAAGTAAGGAAACTGACGTCTAGAGAATTTTAACAATAATTTATCTCAACAATCTCTTGCAAAAATATTTAGCCCAGTTTGCAGGAGAGCCTCGAATCCTTGTATATCACCTCAAAATATTTAATTTCGCCGAGGGTACAGAAGCACGTTGGCAGCTGATAATGCAGCTAAATGGAACGAATAACGCCAAACATACAAGTGCACATAATTTCGATTAAACGTATAAAAGATCACGGCCGGCTCTACGACTCTTTATACTCGCGGCACGCATCGACGTTAAAACAACACCCGCAGACGCCTGCACTTGTTTTGCGGAAGACGCCAGCATGAGATTCTTACTTATCGTCTCGACACTTTGTGTCGTCGGCATTTACGCGGTATGGTATTGCGTTTAATACACATTTTAGATTAAAATTTGAGGCTCTTATTCTATTTCGTACAGTAATATATAATTTTAAATATTTTCCTTTTTTATTTTATCATATAATATGTAACGTTAAAATTATTTACAATAGATATTATCGGTATAATATTACATTTTAATCAAACGTTTGCAAAAATTTTGTTATACAGAAAGAGGTGGACTTGGCAACGGACAAAATAATGGAGTGTGTAAAGGACCTCCAAATCGATCCCAGTGCGTATAAAGCTAAATACTTAAATACTCTTTGTAAATAATTTCAAGACTAACAAATTATCTCATCACCACGTTTCTTTCTTTCGCAGGAGATATTGGAACGCTCGATCCATCGAAAAAAGGCTGCCTCCTTGCTTGCATGTACAAGAAGGTGAACAAAAACGGTCAGAGTCTTTACGATAGTTTTGGGGAAGCCATAAGGAAGCCGAGGTATATGAACTCCTTCGGCGAGGTATACGACGAGGATGGCGCACTTCGTGCCAGGTTGTTGTCAAAACTGAACAAATGCCATGCCAGAGGTAATCATCACGCTTGATATAAATATTTTAATTTTAAAATTCGATTGTTTTAATTTTAAAATTCCAATTCTTATAGCTGGAAAAGACGACTGCAAGTTCATGACGTGCTTAAACATATTCCAATCTCCGTTTTTGGAATTCCTGACGACGTGAAGTTAATGTGCAGATAATTTTTTGTATGCGCAGTGGGTGAATTATAAAGTGTACCAAAGTTAATTATAACTATTGTATTATTTCATTTTTTTTTTTTTAATGAGTAAAAGAACAAAAAAAAGTATTGCAAAATTTGTTATATCAACCGAACCAATTAGAATTTTAAGATAGATTGTTATGAAATCATTCAACTTTTTTCGGAAACGTATGTTATAAATAAAAGTATAATAGAATTTCAAACCTTACTGATATATTTAGTGTAAAAAGAAACATTATAATAATTGCAATAAAACAGTAAATTAAGATATTATCGAGCAATTTTTTTCTTCAAAAATAGCATTGTAAATCATTGTTTTATAATATTACTTTCGCTTAGCGCATAAAGTGATACTGTAAAATTAATATTCTAGACTGATACGCGTTTTCTTTTTCGTAAAGTTGATCTATTTAAGAAGAGGTCACGTTTGATAGTTTGTAATCGCTTCTGCCACTGATTGAGAGTAAAATACTATACACTGTAAATTCAAGTTATAGGAGTATCTGTTGTCTAATTTTATACATATTGAATTCAATTTTAAATTGATATTTTTAAAAGTATATTGACTTTTAAGATCAAGATATTACTCAATTATACCTTGCTAAATTACATATCTTGACTTTCTAAATTAAAATAAAATATTAATTATACTAATTAATAGTGTCTATACAATAAGTGATATAAAGTAACGACCCATATTATCAGCCAGAGAGCTGCGTTGAAAGATGTAAGCATGCAAGCAATAGAAAGTCGAGACGCAGTCTGAAGTCTGACGCAGTGCAAACCCAAGCGCCAAAAAACAGCGCACCCCGCATTCAGACGCCGTCAAAAACTTGTGGCAGAGCAACAGTACGACGTGGAAACCCGTAAAAGGTTAAACAAAACGAAATACATTGAGAAACGGGATATTTCATTAAAATGCAACAAACACCACAACGGTTTACCGAAGAAGAGAGATGCACTTCAGGAGGCGACAGCGCTCTCGAGCACGCGCTGCGCCACGCGCAAACCAGAATAGCCATGCTAACCGTGGAAGTCAACCGTAAAGACGAAGAAGAAAAACGCGGCGAAATAGAGGAGTTTGAAAAAGAGTACAGATCGCAGGAAAACAATATGTCCAAGAGCTGAAGATACAAATGAAAAAGGAACGCGACGAGCGGATAAATAAGGAGCGACGGCAAAAAAAAATTTTAATGCTTCTAGATGCAAATCACGACGAACTTCGAAAGTGCGCAGAAAACGAGTTGGGGGAAGAAGAAAATGCTTACACAGATGCGCAGGCTACCGAAGAAGATGAAACGGACAGCATCATGTGGGGTCGTGGAACACCTCCTATTATGGATAGCATATCATAGCCTACAAGCACGGGCCAAAACAGACGAAAAAAGTAAGGACACGAAAATAAAAAAAATACAAACGTTCAACTAGACGAGAATTTTTTTTTAATCAGAGTTTAGATCAGGTAAGCAGACTATTTTTCAAAGTGTATATAATGTTGAAACAAGTAGACTAAGCATGACATTCAAAAGACAGGTTCCTATTATTATAGAATAATTTAGACTAGCGAAAATGAGACAAAATTAAGTATTATTCTACATTATTACTTTATGTTTCTCATTAAAATAAGATATTAGAGTAACAAATTCAAGATCCTAGACAAAAAAAATTTTTTTTTAATAAATTTTTGTTTAAAAACAAAAGTATTAGCGACGAAAGAAAAAAAAGAATATATGTAAGAATGTATATTATAGATTATTTTTTAGATCGGATTTTAGATCAAGCTAAAATTATAGTTATGAAATCAGTAAAATAAAATTTGTCTATCGTATTAATAAGCCAACAGGCAATGACGAGAGAGAATAAGTCTCAATAACCGAATAGTCCAAAGTGTATTGTTGAGAAATGAGTAAAAAACCTAAGCATATAGCACTAGCGAGAGAGGTTCCTATTAAAATTGCAAAGATTAGTACATTTTTTCAGACTACTTTATTTTTCTCAATAACATAAAATATAAAAATTAACATAAAGTTAAGATCATCGGCCAAATTCGTAGAAATTGCCTACGTACCAGCGAGTCGGCTCCATTCCTTCTATCAAAAAGCACAGCGAATTTCATACTAGTACGAGCGTTGCGCACAATTGCAGCGATGCAATATGGCAGAAGCCTTTAATTGGGCAGAGCCCAAATTGTAATCGTAATTGTAAAACCAACTGCTAACTTTAATAAAATGAAATTCATTAATTACGAGTCGACGGTGTTTATTTATCTATATATAGTGCATGCATGCGATTCCACCTCTCCACCTAGTTCATGTATGCATGATAAAATATATCAATTATATTTATTAATAGTTGAGCATAATGATAGTTTGATGTTATATACTTAAATGTATGTTTACTGTAAAATTATTACTTTGTTTAATTTTTACGTTGCTATAAATATAAAATAGAACTATAAAATAAATTATTGTAATTTTCAATTGGATCAAACCAATATAAATGTTGATCGTACTATTTTGTTTTTGCAGTTATGTACACTATTTTTCACTATGATTAAGTTTTATTTAATTAGTTTAAATGATAAGATAATTTGATACATGTTTCAAGCAAAAAATCAAATGCTTTTATTCTATTTTAATTATTTAGAAGTTCTATAAATACTTGAGTTCTATACAAAATTCAAATTAACACATTTTTAATTCTAAAAAAAGTCAAATATTCGCGCTTTTTTCAAATAACCAATCACATCGAGTCTTAAATGAGCCACTACTTCCGCTATATATATACGGTTGACATCAACGCTCGCGTTACGCTACAACAAAGGACACGTGAACGCCGGCACATATAAGTAGTCAAACCGCGTGGACACAAACATGCAGGCAAACTTTGCGAGTGCATTATCGTGATAAGTATAAGTGAGGACAAGTGTTGGTACTTATATAGCCGTGAGAACACGTGCCGCACCACGCAAGTAAAAAAACGCCTTCGAGACGGCCATAAGCGCCGGCGTTGCAGCGAGCGCGCGAGGGACACGAGCTACAAGGCTAAAAGTCTTGTAACAGAGCGACAGTACGACGTATGAACCCGTTAAAGATTGAACAAAACGAAATACATTGAGAAAAGCGATATTTCATCAAGATGCAACAAACACCTGGACGGATTACCGAAGAAGAGAGATGCAATTCAGAACGCGACAGTGCTCTCGAGCAAGCGCTGTGCCATGCACAGGCAATAATAGCCATGATAACTGTGGAAATGAATCGTAGAGACGAAGAAGAAATATTGGAGTTTAAAGAAGAATATAAGATCGCAGAAAAACAATACGTCCAAGAGCTGAAGATGCAATTGAAAATCGAACGCGGCGAGCGGATAAATAACAAGCGCAAGGAAAAAATTTCAACGCTTCTGAAAGCAAATCACGAGAAACTTCTAAATTGCGCGGAAGCCGAGTTGTGGGAAGAAGAAAATACCAGCAAAGAGATACTAGCAAATATTAGTAGAGAAGTTCAGGAGCTGCAGAAGCAGCTCGAGTCCCTGAAGATGGCAGGTACAGAACCATCGCCAGATGCTGACATAAATGCGCAGACAACCAAACAAGACGAAATGTTAATGAAACCCCATCAGATATTAAGTTATTATAATGCTGACCTGACGAAGAATGGTAATGAACAAATTATATTTAAACACAAACGATCAACCAGACAATAGTATATTACACACCTAGGCCAGTAAAATAAGAAATGTCTCAGATCACATGTAATTGTCGACCGAGGCGAAG
>UXGD01007083.1:0-11505 GCA_900474315.1 Torymus auratus | reverse complement strand
GATCTCGTATAGTATGAGGTACACAGATCAAGAAAAAACGTGTACCAAAAAACGTGTCTCCTAAAAAAATTTTTCCCAGTTTTGTGACACAAAAAGTGTGATAGTTTGGCGGATTTACTCATATATATTGCTCGGCGCGCGCATCGACGCGTGTGCGCCTTAGCCTATTATAGCGGTCAGGCGCGCACTTAGGACTTTCTAAATCGCACGCGTGCACTGCCTGTATAGGCGCATGTGCACGTGCATTCGCGTGGATGCTTTCACGCGTCGAACTCCTCAGGTTGTCGTCGTCTTTCGCGCGCACCGCAACGCTCGGAAGTACGCGCGCGCGCGCACGTTTGCATGTGTGTGCGGAAGAAAAGCAAAAGTATGGGTTTGCGTTGAACCCAATCACACGAGTTCGTTTACCTGTCATTATTATACTTTTGTGTTTGACACTACATTCCACCGGCCGATCGCTGCCTTCGCGTGTCGCTTTGTCTCTCTCTCTCTCTCTCTCGTTCGCCGGGTTGTGTATATGTGTACGTGTAGGTATGTATACTATTGTTTTTTTTTCATCTCTCGGCGCGCTTTCCCTGTATCACTCAGCGCGCGCTCGGTAACAGCAAGTTGTGTTTTAGTTTTGCCTATGTATATAGGTATATAGAGGAATGAGCCGGACGGGTGCGAGCGTTTTCGCCGTTCGAAAGGCTTTTTTTTTACCATTCGACGCGGCCAGCCAAGTGCCTTTCAGCGGGCGCGCTATACTCGCGCGTCGGGAGGCTATCAACACCGTTGTGTTTGCACGGACAAAACCTCTCAGCTGTACGGCACTGTTTATGGGATAGTATATGTACAGCGTGTGCTGCTGCTGCTGTTGCTGCTACTGCTTTTTCCATCGATACACTACCGTTTGGTAATAGTTTTCAAAAGGATCGATGTTTATTACAGTTCATCGTTATGAGAGATTGAAAAGTATTGGGTTACGCAGATTTTCCATTTATTAATGGACGATTCACCGAGAATCGTAAAGATTTTTAAAGTATATATTTTTGTTTTCATTGTTTTACTCTCTCTGAATGTAAAATAGCGAACAAAAATCACTATACAGTAGTTCAAAGTCGTGTATTTCCGAAATAGTGAATATTTACTCCGAAATAGTAGGGATCCACTATAATATTTTATTAGTGTGTATGTACTTTTTAAAATTGCGAAATTTTACTATACTGATGCTCTTTGCATTTCCAGATGTTGAAGAACACTGATGTTACAGATCACTTCGTGTTTTTAATTCAAGTTGCAATATTTTAAAGGAGTAGAAGAAAGTAATGCGGGCATTCATTAACATACGCCGCATACAGTGTAAAGAAAAATAAATCACCACTTGAACAATGCAGTAAAAAGTATTAGTAATGTAAGATTACGTATAGTACTGCATTAGCGCTTTAACGCGTGTCCGTGTTTTTCTCGAGTTTCTCATTGCTAAAAATACCTCGAGTTAAGGTCGAATTATTCAATCTAGGTCTGCAGACCTGGTGATTGATTAAAAGGCAGTTAAACTTGTTTTTTCTTTCTTACCCAAAACGATTCACGAAGAATGAGAGAAAAAGAGAGAGTGCCATATGTTAGAATTTCCGTAAAAAGGACCGCACAGCTGTTAACGTGAATGGAAAGTAGGAGGTAAAACCGCGCGCAATGACTTTAACTCGAGATAATCGAAAGCGAGAAGGTCAGTGGGTCAAAGTTCAGTGCAGCGCATCGCGGCGAATTTCCTCCTTGTAATTCGTGCGTTATACCGCTGCACGAATCACTTATATATAGATATATCGATAAATAGCGTGCCGCGAGCGCGGGACTCGCGGATTTGCAAGAGCGCGTGCAGGAGGAAAAATGCTCCGCGCTTTCACCAAGCGCTCGCCGGCACTGCCGCCGCCGCCGTCGCCACGAATAGTTTTGTCCGCGGTCAACGTGTTATAAGAGCGAGATATATATATATAAGTATATAATAGTACTTATACAAGCGCAGCGTGCGGAGCGGAGTGACGTGAAGTTTGCATTCTTCTAGAAGAGCAGCACACTCGGTTACCTATTTAGCGAGCGAGCGCGGCAAAGTTTTTTTTCGCAACGCGCGGGCTCGTCTCTCTGCCACTTGCCGTCGTTCTTTCGGCTGGCATAAGTATTGTCGCAGTCTCTGCGGGGTAATATGAGATCGGCGAGTGGCTGCAAGAGACTTTTCCCGTGTATTGATTGAAATAATATTTCGCATACAGTTGTCGAATCGAGTGCCGCGGAGTTTGTCGAGCGTGGTCGCGCATTCGTTTGAAAGGTGAGTAAATTGTGGTTTACCGAGTGTGTTTTTTTATATAGTGATGTTTTGCATGTATATATTATATTGATGGATGAAACGGTTTGTCGGTTTTTCGTTCGATCGTTGATGCGTAAAGTCGTCACTTTGTGGTGTAATATTTAATAACGACTGTTAATGTTTAACGACTGTACAGTAAAATAGCTTTCGTTTATTTGCTCACCTTTTGAATTTTTTAACTATATAAATCTGTTTAAATATTTAATCATTGCCATTTTTTTTAATAATTGATTTTAAAATTGTGAATGCTTATTTTGATATTGATTTCCGATGATATAACTCGAATGGATAATTTACATTGAAATTTTTTAGTAAGAAGATTGCGCTGTGCGCTATATAACATCATGCAATAAAAAGTACTTGTATAGAGATAAAGTAGTTGAAATTCAGGAAATGAAACCGGTTCGTATTTAATATAGATCTCGAATTTGCATGGATTTCATTTCGTATTACATTTTCCTAAATTCAAAAGACAATGTTTTATATATTGCGTTTAAAAATGATAACTTTTAAATATTTATTTTTAAAAATTGTAACACAATTTTTCGACAGAATGCTATATCTTAAAAAATCTTACGTAATTGTTTAAATTGAGAAATTACATGAATTATTATTTTATCAGTGTTCTAAGCAGACATTGTAAAGGTCTCACGTATTACTTGGTATCTTAATGCAACTATTTGATCAAAGCAATTCATTTCATACTTTAAGACAGTAATTTTCTTTGATAACTCTCATTGGAACTTATTGACCTTGCTTCACTTGCCGTGCACTCATTAAAATTCATATTCCAAAGAATCTAGCTACGTGTGATGATCGGCAGTAAAACTACTGAAAAATCAACTTTGAACATCATTAATATATTTTTAATTTCTATTTCAATGTCAACCCATAATTAAATTATCCATAAATAAAAGTAGGCCTCATTGAACTCGCGCTTATAGACGCGCAGTTATATCAAAGGCCGCGTGATTGAGCACGTGAAACCAATAATTAATTATAATTACTCATCACATATACGCGCGGGAAAGTCTGTGATGCAATGAGAATAAGACGCGCGCGCGTTGTTTCCCAAGCTTCCGTCTCTTCAACGCATCTTCTCTGTCCCTCCACATATAATAGCGCAGCTGAGAGAAGCCATCACATTTTCCTCGATAAGAAACAATTACCACACGCGTGAATCACGATGAAAACTCTCATATACTAACGTACGTACAATACGCGCGCCATTGTTATATTATCCTCGCTTATTGAACACGGCATCGTATACTAGCCCAAGGCAGACCTAGACTCGTTGCGCTTCATCGCACTTGAATAAGCAGCCGATAAGCGCATGCTAATTTCACCTACGTACGAAATATACACTCCAGATATATCGCGGTCGCGAAGAAAGGAGAACTACTCGAATCTAGACCTATGTATATATATATTTCCATGATCCTACATATACTAGATGGACTTCCTTTCTCTTTTCACTGTGCGCTTACGGAGACGAGAAGAAGGAGGTAATCGTGACTGCGACGGCGGTGGCGGCGTTGGCGTATACAGAGGCATGATGCAGCATACGCGCGCGAGCGAGAGTCATAGAGTGTATCGGCTCTTTCGAGCTCGCGCGCGATAAATCGAGAGCCTATATACTTATAGACTACTCACCGAGCGCATCTCATTATAGAGGAGCGGCTGCTCGCGTGCGCAGCTGTTTTCCCCCTCGTCTTCTCTTCCTCCTACTATTATACACGTACACATTATATACTTACACGCGCGTCGGGGAATTACCGCAGCTCTCGCAATATAAAACCACGTGCAACACTGTGTGTGTGTGCTGGCAGTATATGTATATGTGATGCTGGAATCTCTGGCAATCGCAGGCCGTCGTTTATATACAGATAAGAGCTCGACGGTGTTGTGTGGGGGTGTCGCAAGTGAGTGTGTATATGTGATGGCTGCAACAGCCACGACGTGGGTCGAGCATGTACCGGTACGCGATGCAGTCGTCGCGCGCTGACGTCGAGGAGGACGTGCTCGAGAGCGACGAGGAGAATCCAGCCGCTGGCCATCATCCCCTACTGGACCACGCGTCGGTGCATCAGCTAAAGCAGCAGCAGCCGAAGTACGCCAGGAGGAACCGAATCTCTTTGACGGATCTGCGAAAGGTAGGAGGATATGTGTAGACGTGTTATACACGCTCTTTTGATGTGTGTTCACGCACGCTAGCTCTCGCGTTCCAAATTGCCCGCCTCTTTCGCTCGCTCGCGCTTCTTTTTTCGAGGGATTTACTTTGTCGGCAAGCGCAAGCGAGCGGCTCTCTCTCTTTGGAGTTTAAACATATATACACGTATTCCTATACTTACACTCGTGCGGTTATTCGAGTGCCTGGGCGCCAGGCGTGTACGCAGATATAGTTATATGTACGCGCCCGGCACAAGGCTGTTTTTGTTTCGGGAAGGGGGAGAGTGGTGGTTGTGGTTCGCGCGCGTGTATAGAGAGAGAGTCGAGTCGATTGTAAACAGCGCGCGTTTGCCGCGGAGATTAGGGCGTGCTGTTTTCGCGGCTGATGGAAGTCTAAATGTTAACGCGCGCGCGCGCGGTAACTTTGCTAATTTGGGCGCTTGTGTGTCTTTATTTTCGCACACGGCAAACGAAAGTTCTAGTCCTGATTATTGACGGGAATTTTGCGTGCTTGGGTTCACGTTGTGTGATGTCAGGCGGTGTATTTAATATCATATAGGATTGGGATGTTTGAACATTTTTAAGGATACTTTTTTTAGTTTTTGTCATTCTTCAAATTTAAAAATATTGCTACGAATATTTGAAACTTGAACTAAGATTATTTTTTTATCTTTTGTATATATGTCTTGAGGAGATAAGAGTATTTTGTAGAGCTTGCAGAACATTTATTTTTCGGATATATGAAACGTCGCGTTGCTAGATATAATGACAAAGTTACTTGATACATTTTTGAGTAATGTTTGCATGGAAGATACTGATAAGTCGGTATGTATGCGACATGACACATGAATGTTATTTGAGTATGTGACTTTATCTGAATTCTCATTCGTTGGTACCTATATACTTTAATTTTTGTTTACATTTACAATAAATTATTTATAAAATATCTGCTCGAAGAAAATTTTTGTAGTATCAGAATTACTATATTTGATCGTAAGTGTAGGCAACGATTTAAAAAGTTTAATAATTAGGTTGCCCCCTAATCCGGGAAAGTGTTGGGTCGGAGTCATAAAAAGGGTAGAGTCTCTACTAGGTGCATCGCTTCTATGGAGAGGTCTATGTTTTTAATAGCTTTCATCCAAGCTCTCAAACACTACCTCTTTGTTCCGTACTTACTCTAAAATTGTTGGGTCCCGCTTACAATCGACCTTTCTTCCCGAATGTTTACCACACAAGTGAGGGACAGATTCATGTTTTCATGAAAACTACCAAAATAATAGCAATTTTTACTATAAATATTATTTTTTTATGAGTCTTTCTTATTTGATTTATGATCAAATATACTAGTTTTTAGTCAAAAATGTTCCTTTTATACCGGGTTACATTGATTATTAAGTATGTAAAACAAATATAAAAAAAAATTAACGGTTCTCTCTATAGAGTCAAAGTCACTACGTTCTTTCTACTTTTTCTTTCGTACACCTTCACTTTACAAATTTTGTCCGCGTGACCGGATGATACATTCTAATCGTACAAAACATATCGTTCAAACGACTTTAAGCTCTAGTTAACAACTGCAGTTAAAATTTATTCGTAGAGAAAATTGCAGCCTCCTTTTTAAAATCTATTAATTTTTATTTTCTAAATTAACTTTCTAATTGTCACATTTTTAGAGCTACATTTAGTTATGATTGTTTTGACATGAAATCATATCACACAAAATGCTTCCATTTACAATTTTGGTTTTGGTTTAAGGATATGTTGGATCCATTACAGGTTTACGTTACAGTTATAATAGCCTTAATAGGGTAAATTACATTCCATTACAAAATAAAAGCTTTGTGCGCAATGAAAAAGAATTTTAAATACAATGTGAAATGCTTAAGCGTAAATACTAAGAAAGACCTTTCAAAATTGTAAAATGTTATTTCAAAGCGTTTTACTTTATTTTAAAATTAGAAAATTATTCATGAGTAGTGAGAAGGAAAATTAACTACGATGTTGTATGGCAATTTAAAGAATAATTGTATTTTGGTTAATGAATAATCACAACACACGAAATATTTTATACTATACATATTACAACATCATTGCATCTATTAGAACCATATTATAATACATATGGTATACGCTGTAATCTACAAAGCCAATTCAAATGAATTTTCTTCTTAGTATAAGTAACGAGGGCTGCATTCGAAATATATGAAAAACATTGTTTTGCAACGAAAGAAAGCCCAGTGTTGGCAAGTTCCATTAAAGGGGAGGCAATATAAAAGTTTAAGTCGTCGAAAGAACGAGCTAGCGAGCGAGCATGGGGGGATGGTCGTCAACGCAAAATCGATCGAGAATTTGCGGAGCAAGAGACTGGGCTGGAGATAATAAGTCTTGCGTTAGCTGATGGCTCCGAATTCCGTTTTACTTAGGTTCAATTTATCGGCGAAATCGAACGATTTATGCGAGGACCGTGAAAGCTCGGAGAATTCCGCTGTATGCTCGTCTGAAGTAAGAGCTACGGCCCTTGCTGACATAAATACTTGATGAAAAAGGGAAGTTCCGACACTCCAGTTAAATTGGATCCCCCAATGAATTTGCATTAACGGGAAAACGATCATATGTAGGTTGCGTGTATAGAGAAATTAAAAATCTACGGAAATAAACGTTTATGCGGTATACTGAATAACTTTTGGCTTGGGAAATTTTATTTTGAAATAAAAATATAACTTGTAGTACAACTTTTATCAAAACAGCTTTACACAAGGAACGTTTTTCTGACATAATTTTAACGAAATTCTTTGCGATCTTCTTATTAACTACGTAAAAAGTAGTTTGCAAATTTAGCAAGTTGCTGAAATTACGCTTTTTCATCATTTTTTAAATATGATGTTCCTTCTTGTAAAAGCAGTAAAAAATTTATTTTAAAAGCGGTTTTGGCCTCTGTCAAAAACAGCAAGTCAGAGAAATTATTATATTTACATATACTTCGTATCTAAGGATCTTAAGAAAAGTAGTAGGTATAAATTGTAAAAAAACAAAATCGCGATAAACATTAAAAATTAAAAAAGAAAATAAATTACTTTTGCAAAAATGTATGTTGCCTTTATATAATATTCCTAATCGCAGAACATCGCCTTCATTTAATTACTTCGAAGAGTCATAAATTATTTGGAGAGTCTTTAAGAAGAATTTTTTTTTGTCAACGCATTTATTTTCGAGTGATTTAAGACTTGCGAATTACGAGGAGCTCTGCATTCCTAGGGAATCATGAACGCAGCAGACTTTTGTGTGCATCTTCAGACTAACAAGATGTACGGCACCTCTCTTATACTACATTTTTGCACTCGGAGCAGTTTTACCTTTGCTCTTTTATTAGCTAGATAAAGATAAAACTGCACCTAAGCAGAAGAATATTAGACTCTTGGGTCATGGATTTTAATAAGACTCAGCAAGATATGTCCCGAAATCTAATAGGCTAAGTAATGTGAAGAACTTTTTTCACGTTCTAAGCTCAACAACTAATAAACGTTTCATATATTCACCATAAAAGTCACTCAAGTATTTCTAAAATTTTTTTTCCCGTCTGAAATTGAATGTAAATTTTGCATGCCTTTTTCGACGTTGTTTTTTAACTCAAATTACATGTTACGCACATACGAGTATATTAAGTGCGGGTTTCACATTTTCTACTTACATCGTGGTAGCACTATCCACGTTCATATTACAGCTCGAAATAAACGACCTCACCTTGTTAAAAGTGAAAAAGTCGTTTCTGGCTTTTCGTGATTTTATGACGCGTAGTTTTTCTTTGGAGAGCTCACCCTCTCGGGTGAGCCAGATGCCGGGGGGGGGAGCATTGTTAGCGCAACAGCAAAACTACCTTACATTCAACTTGTCATATGGAGATACCGAGGAACATTTACACAGGTTCGGCATTACTCTCACGACTGTGTGAAACTTTGAAAAGTTGTTCATTTCGCCGTACATGAAGAAAGTTCTATAGTAATTCCGCGACCCACTTTAAATTCAATATGGCAAAAAGTTACCTAACAGCAGATCTATACGCTATTATTATCCTACAGCAAGAGTTCAACTTATTGTGAGAGTAAGACATCAAACCGTTGCGCGAATCGTAATGACGCGCGATTTGACGTATTTGACATGCAACTCACTTCATGTAAATACGGTAAATGAATTGATTATGAGGGAGTTTGTGTAAAGCGCTGTAATAATTTTTGTTGCAAATAATTGTTTGAATAATTATTATCCAAAATTAATAATAAGTATTTTTCGCTCAAAAGCTAGTGAGCTTTATTTCTTTTACTATATACAAATCTAGACTTTATTTACTTTTGTTCCGTGATTATGTCCCGTCGTGCAATATAAGTGCTATTTTCATTTCGGCGAACGCAGCGTATATACAAAAAACGTTTTATATCCTACATAATTAAAAACATGTTTACAGTCAACGCACTCTTCTTGTAGTTTTTTTTCGCAAAACACACTTAAAAGGCAACAAAAAAAATTAGATACAACGAGGTTGGAAAAAACTGAAGTGAGCGAGACGCACAAGGTTTTCCCGAATTTGGCAATTAAGCCGTCCTCGTGATTAATACGCCCGAGTGTTTTTCCCTTCTTTCCTCCCCCTTGCGCGCGCGCGTAATTAAGAAGCGCAAGAAAACAAATTCATTAAACGAGAAATATGTCCGGGCCATTATAAAAAATGCAGGGGTTTGATTTATCAAGGGTCGATTCGATTAATTAAGCGTAGAGGGAGAGAGAGAGCGAGCCGGCCGGTAATAAGATGAACTCGAGAATCTTGGTATAGTTTCGCTCGTCAGAGTTACGGGAAAATCGATAGTGACAACTGCTTAGGTAGGCTCTTTAACGACATCGCGACGTAGGGGAGTGCGCGCGCGCGGGCAAAGTGAAAAAGGGGTAGCGAGGTCGGAGCAAAATTCGTGCGGGACATCCGTTAAGAGCGAGGCTGTAGAGAGAAAGAGAGAGAGAGAGGTAAATTATATGAGCTCGCCTCGCGAGCGACTCCGGGAGGCTAGCTCTCTTCGTCGTGGCTCGGCTCGTAAACTCGCGCCGGCTACGAGCGATAAAAAGAGATGGGCGTGGAAAGGGTGAAAGAGTCCATGTACGTATAGGACGACGACGACGACACGACGATCTTGTAATTTACCTAACGCGCGCTCGCGCAAGCTCTTTGCAGAGTCGCGTGGCATTCTTCCCAGATTAATAACATCCGTTACATTTGCGCGCGCTTTTAATTTTGGCTTCTGGGTTGGATTGCGGCAAATCTACGGTACTTTAGAGACGCGGGGAATGAGAATTTTTATGAACTCTTCGTTCCGACAATGGCCGTAGCACGCGGCTCTTATCTTCACTTTGCTTACGATTTTACCAATTACGTTTGCATTTTTAAGTGCTAAATGTATATAAGTATGAAGAAAGTAAACCCTTTAATCTGAGAATCTTTTGTAAAGAGATTTTGTAAATCGAGATAAACAACATTTCCGATGATTAGGATTTATAATTTATTTTTTAAATCATTTTCTAATGATAATTCATTATTGTGTATCATCACTGTCATTATTTATTGCATTCTGTCGTACAATATTTTCTTATTTCTCAATAAAAGACTCGAATGAAGTTTCTTATTATGAATGAAAATCAGCGAGTTGGAGACCGAATAATTAAGTTTACCCATAAACTCTGCGTTCAGTATAAAATGATAATTTTGTTAGGACTTTGCTCGAAAACTATCTTCTATTTGAGAAAGAGACGTTTCAACAAAAAAGTAAAACTGCCCTTTAAATAAAGAATTTCAGTCGCTCTAATCGAGCAGCGTTTATAAATGAATGATAACCCCGTTAAGCGAATAAAATTGTAAAAGCTAATCTCTCAGGCTATTTCTTTATTTAATTACCTGAACTATAACTCACGTCACACCATTAACCGCTTGGGCTGCGGATGCTATATAGGTAACGTTACGTGATGTATTGCCTTGGCTCCTTTAACTGATTATCTATAGTTGGCCATCTTCCGGGCGGGCTATATTGTCTTAGATCTGGAAAGCGTCCTCTCTACATTGTAAATTGACAATATTCTACAGCTGATTATCAACTGTGTAATTAATATTTAATCGCTTCGGGGATTTCTATATATATAGAACAAGCAATTTAAAGATATATCTTGAACGTGCAGGGAGCGGAGAAGGCGCTATTATTACGGCTTAATCAAATGCACCGCAGATAAAAGGATACAATAATTTAATTTGTTTTGATCCGATAGACTTTCACTTTGTTAACTGAATTTATATTTCTTTATCATTTAATTATAACAATCTTCAATCTCTAATATACTACCTAATAATATATCTATTTTTTTTTTTTTAATTTCAAGTAAATATAACAATACTATAAAGAGGCTTGTGCTAGTTTTAGATATATTATTCATGATTGAGAAATCCTTTTTTTTTCGTTAATTAGTACACTACTGCTAAGAATGTTTACTACTTTTCTACGCACAGTAGTTTGCCTTTTCACCGAACCTCTCTAATTTTTATTGCAGCACCGTAAAATTTTATTAAAAGTAAAATGCAGTCACTATTACCAAGAAGACAATAATTCGGTGTCCAATACTCTCCGTTAAGGTTGCAAAATATAGTACTAGAACGTAACTGCGACCTCGTGAATTTCGGTTTATATGAGTTCGTAGGAATCATTATTACTTGGAGGTAAGGGTTGCTTGTTGAATGTAATTTATTGGCTTTAATGCGAGCGCAGGTATAATATGAAATTGCCATAGTAGCAATATCATCTTGTTTTATAGGCATTATTTTATATTTTCTTAATTTTTTTTTGCAAATAAGTAAGATTTTCTATTTCCTTGCCACTGCCAGTGAATAGAAAAGAATCCTCTGAAATTTTTTTTCAGCTACTTCAAAATTAGAACGCTTGAACATGATGAAATAAATCATAGATAAAAAT
>UXGD01007082.1:0-11510 GCA_900474315.1 Torymus auratus | reverse complement strand
AACTTTTTTTAAAATCGACATTTTTTAATGAAACACAGCTTAAATTAAAGCTTTTTTGCCTTCTTTTATAAGCTCTCCAGCCCATTCATATGACTGGAATATTCAAAAAGCCATTACTAAAGAAAGAAACCCCATTTTTATCAAAAATTGTTCATTTTAGAAATAAAATAGCTTGAATCTCGGAAAGAACGGCCCATTCACAGAAACCCCGAGACACGTGTCTCATTATTTGACATAAAGAAGTACCTCCTATAGTTTTAGCCAAATCCAGGACCCGCAGCCCTGATCATGTCCTTGTTAGTAAATATTAAGTTGGAAAAATATTTTAGGCCTGTCGTATAGGTATATAAAAGCTACACTGAGAATTTTTTCTAAAACTATAGCCCAGCAATTTAAAAATTATTTGACTATAAAGTTTTTATTTTAGTGATTTCTCAAACTTTTCTTTTAAAAATTACGATGATAAAGCGTTTCATAAAAAGTTTCTTTAAAATGATGATGAAACGTTAATTTATTAAGTTTTTAAAATTTCTAAGATCAGATTACGGGCTCGAGAATAATTTTTAAATACCTTATAAAACTATTCTTTTTTTATCTCTTGTCTTTGATTAATATCTCTATTATAAAGAATTTTTACTGTAATCAAAGCAGAAGACTTCTTTTTTTACATAATATATGCCCTCGCACCTAACTCATCAACTGCACGAATTAGTTCTTAATTAGTCCATTAGCTTTATGCTTCGAAAATTACAAATTTAATCATATTCTGTTCAAAGATTGTACATTATAGAACAAAGTTTATCTACAACGTAAATAATGGACGTTATACAGCGATAAAATTAGCCAGACACTTATAAAAAAAACCTCAGGTAAAAAGGTTAAAACCCTTGATGAGAATTCGTTTAATTAGAGACGTCTATTAAAATGAAAGTATAATGGAAAGCTCGAGATCAATAGTCGTCCGCTTCTATAAATGAAAGGGTCGCCCGCAATCGCCCGCGGTGGCCATTGTTTCAATTATTTATTATTATTTCATTGGCTTACGCAAGCAAGTAATTATTGACAAAGTGGTTCTGAAAAAGGGTTGAAATTTATTTTTCTTTTAAATTAAAAGACCATATCATTTCTGCACGGGCTAATAGAACCTTTTAGCGTATTTCGTTCTACAAAGCCATTAAAAGCGCCATAAAACGATATTTACGCTTATACTAAAAGAAATTTCATTTTCTTTTTTCTTTTGTAAAATTGCCTAGTTTCTTAAATTCATTTAAAAGCTCGTATTCACATGTCACATCATAAGCAGTTTAAAACTCCATTCGTTTCCCATTTCGATCGTTATACCCAATTTAAAAACGCTGACGGACTTTATCCTAATTTACTTCCCATCCAATCGGTCGCATTATCGACACACACACGCGGCGACGAGTTAAAGTGAACTTTCATGCGATGGCGCGATGATTTTTTTCCCGAATTCACGAAGCCGCCACAGTCAATGCAATCAGATTATCATGTAATATTTCAATAAAGCGCCTTTAGGCGGACCGAGTGTAAAATTTTATCGCACACATATCGAGGCACAAATCGATTTAATTTTCATTGAGTTCGCCAGTGCCGAGTTTAATTGAAATCTTTGGGTTTTTTATTGCCCCGATCGCGGCTTGACTGTAAAAACTCGCGTCGACAGTTATAACTCCATCGGGTCTTTCATTGTCGGCCTTTGATATCGTAATGGGGATCGAATATGGTTTCTTTTTTTTTTAATATTTTTGGTTATTAAATGATGCAATTTTGCAGCTCAATTTGCACTGAAAAAAGATCAATTTGTTTTATGTAAGAGGTAGGGAAAAAGGATTAAAAACTCATATGGCAAATGGCTATTGAAAAATGCACTCACATTTCAGCATGGTCATAGTTTATTTAGGTTAACAATTAGAAGTAAATAATAATATTACCTTTTAATTATATAAAAAAACGTGAACATCACCAAATAAATTTATCGTTATTAAAAAAATGTGTTCTCTAATTTACTGGTATAAATATAAAATAATGATTCGCAATCACTTACTTACAAATAAAACATCCAAGTTGCATCCTAATTTTTTTCATCCGAAAATTTAACTGCATTGACGCGACGATAAAGTTGTGCCTCGCATGTTAAATGTACCCTCGTTAAAATAAAAGGGAGAGAGTGAGAGATACCGTCTGATAAATAAAACTTTTTGTCCGAAAATAATTCAGCTACGCTAAAAATGACAAAATGTTTAATTAAAAGAGCTCCGGGCGGGCGTAAAAAAAGGTGGCGCAAAAATATTTCGCCTGCACGTTCCAGCTATACACGCATGCGGCTATGAAACCCGCGCGCTGGCGTTCTCTACAAAGTCGCTTTTCATATTTTCCGGTAGTAAAACGGCCCTTTCTAAAAGATTTACAAAATAATAAAAATGTAACGTTGTATGTGGCGGAGAGTGCACCGAAGAAGACAGAATAAAATGCGGAAATCGTTTGATGAATTTTACACAATTTTTTGCCGTAAAATATATATCGTTGAATAAAACGTATATGCGTCGAGAAATACGTGATAAAAAAAAAGAAGATATTATTTGTCGACTGCAGATATTTACTTTATTGCGTATTCTTTTTTTTAAACGTAAAAAATGTCTGTTTCAGATGAGTAAACTTATATAATAAAAAATATTTTCTGATGTATTCAAGAGATTAATAATGGAATCATTTAGTAATATTAATAACCAGCAATCTCCCAACTTTTAAAATCCCTGGTACACCATTCCGAGCTCCAATTTAATTGCACCCCCTGCAGCATTTATACACAGCCTCCGCAGTTCCCGAAATATTCGGCATCGAACTTTTAAATGCGATTGTCGTGTTCATAAAGGAGATAAATTATTCGCGATAAACGAAAACTTTCTCCGCGCTCGCATTGAAAGCTATACCTCCTCTTTCTCTCGATTCTCTCAACGTTGAACTTGGAACTCTCGCGTCATTCAGCACAGAGAGGGAAAGAGAACTACGGATGTAAACGGAGAGAACAAAGTGTCGCGCGCGCGTCCGTGGCACAAAGCCGCACCGAGCGTCAACTTCGATCCAGTTTCGGTAACCTATAGCCCGTCGGGTTTTCACGGATCGCGAGCTCGAATGAGGCAGTGCGGAGAAGGTTATTTGTTAATTTGTCTTTGGTCGAGCGCGAGAGGGTCGCTCAGTATTTCTCCCTGCGGGGTGTGTATGTGGAGGGACGCGGGGGAATTGTGCGGATGGTGAAATTTGAATTGAACGCGGGTGACGGCGCTCGGAGTAGTTTGAGTCGAGGTGATTTCGGAGAAGTGTATGTGGGCGTGTGTGGAGGTGACCAGTTGCAAGTGCGTTGGGATACGTGAGGGATTTTGGTAGTTATTTTTCATAGATGATTGTAGAAGGGTATGGAAATTTACCGTAATAGAAAAAGTTTAATTTTTAGTTTTAATAATAACAGTAAAATCAATGAGGTGATTGAAACACAATAGTCGTTGTATATAACAAGTAAAAATTAATAAATCATCAGTTTTAGTTTAAAGTGGAAGGGTAAAAAATGTACCAAAACTAATTGTTATTATATTACACCTACTTTACTATTAATTAAAACACAGGATTCTTGAAATATCGATTAGATTTGTTGCATTCAAAAGAGATCTTGGGTCCTATAGGTAAAAGATACTACATATAGAATAAAAAACACGAATCATTTTTCACGTATTTTTCTAACATTTTCTAGCCTCACATACTCTTCCACGCCATATCACAGCCGATATCCTCGAGTATTTTAGGATAATCCACCGAAAAATCACCACGAAAATATTTTTCTTGTAAAAAAGTCGGACTCGCAACTTCGCTGGTTCTAATTGAAAACGCGCTACAAGCCAATCTATTTCGTTAGAAAAACGCCGCGATGGTATGTCCGAAAATTCAACCAATGCGCGCTGTACTTAACCCCTCGGGAAATTCGTAAATTGACGAGGAAAGGGAGAGAGAAGGTCGACAGTCGAATTAAAATTAATAATTTTTTATAAATTTTACCGACGCAATGGAGTCGCCCCCGCGCGCTAATTTGCATTTTCATCACTTCTTTGGAAAGTTCCGCGCGTCGGGGGTATTTTGACAGGAGCGGGATAGGATTTACAAATTGAAAGACAATTTTATAGCTATTTTCGATAAGTTAGTGGTGTGGAGCAATTTTGGTCCTGGTCGTCAGGATTACAAAAATATCAAGGATGCCATTATTATATATATAATAACTTTTACTTATAATTCCGTTTTAAATGAATCACTACATTCTTCTATCGTGATTAAAAGCCAAATTTAAATCCTCTACGTTAGAATCTTTTCTGATTATTAAGTTTCTCTTATTCAAAGATCAATCCATCAATATAATTTTGCGCCTTTTATAATTTTAACTGGACGAGCACTTAATTTCGTTAGTTTACTTACCTATATTTTGTTTACACCAAAGCAAAAATTACAAATTTCAAAATAAATCTATAAAAATGCATTCCTATCTGTTTTCATCCTTGCCACCATCGAACAATGAAACGATCTCCGTTACCGAATAAATTATCAGCGCATGCGTGCGTATTTATTTATTAATTTATAATACGCACAGTGTATTTATATTACCGGCGCAACGTTTGTCACCTCCCTGCACTTTCGCGGGCTGGTCGTATTCCGCTGATTCCGCGTCGAGTGACAAAACCTCTGCTCTTTATTTCCCCCTATACGGAGAGAGAGGAAAAGATAAAAAGAGAAAGGGAAAACGCGGGTGTTTACGACGCGCGCCGGTTTCGGCTTTGGCTCGTGAATTTTTCAATAAATATGCAGTGAGTGAGAGAGACCGACTGGCAGGCAGAAAGAGTGAGAGAGCACTTTCGACAATTGAGGGAGAGAGGCAGGTTCGTTTGTGTGGAGATGTCGCGGGGAAAATGTTTTTTTGGTTGTTGTCATTTATTTGTTTTGGTAGGTGAACAGATTTTTCGGGGATGGATTGTTGAAGGTTGGTAGAATGCTGGCATTTTTATTTATTTATCCATCATTTAAATTTGTAAAAATACAATATTGTATATTCTGAACTATAAGACTAACAAACATCAAGGAACGCGGGAGCGCTAAATAGTCTGATTTGATCAATTTTACTTTAAGAAGTTTCCATCCTTACTTAAGTAGTCAATATGAGTGTACTTTTTATTTTTCGCTTATTAGCAAGATATAAATCAGAAGACATGTTGTATAAATAAACTAACAACAAATAATGTTTACAATTTCAAATGAAACCATTATTCTTACACTAATTGTTAAGAAAATGTTTCGTAGACAATTTTTTTCTTAAAAGTTAACAAGACAAGTTAACAAGGGTAGAAAAAATGCTAAAAAATTTGTTTTAATCTAAAGAATTAAATGTATTTTTTTGGTGATTATGGGCAGTGTTTGTTCTCTTCATAGAACCACTTTAAACAAAATTAAGGAAGTCAAAAGTTTTAAGTTAAGTGTTTGCAAGTCTCTTAAAATTTATTTCAAAATCCTTGAAAATTCGAAGAGTCAGTCAACATATGGCTTTACTCTTCAGAACGATATTAAATAATTATTTCTGTGTTGCTGAAATTCATTTGGCTATGTGTAAAGTAAAAACGGGGAAGGATATGAAGAAATTTGAGGTAAAATCAAAGCACAATTTTTTTTTTTAATTATTGTATAAAAATATATTTTTTTGTAGAACAGCGCGTCCATCACAATATAATAAAACTTTCAGAACAGACAAATTGCTTCATTATAATACAATTAAGTAAGATCTAAATTTGCGTACGAGTACATTTAATTTATACCGATTGAACTTTGGTGTTTGCACAAAAGTTTTAAAAAATCTGGTGATGTCGACGCCAGTTAAAATCGTATAGTTTATTGAATGAGTTCAATATTAATGTTGTGATGTTTAAATGACTATATAAATAATAACTTATAATATGTACAAATATAAAAACGATCGCATATGTTTATTGTAATCAGTCAATATTATTTAAGATTTTTTAAAAATTCGTTATAATTTTTAGTTTTTGAAATAAAAAACAATTCATTTTAAAAATTTTCTAGATTCTGCCATATAATGTAATTATAAAAAAAAAATCTAACTTACACAACTGTATAAATAAAACATATAAAATTGGTAAGTAAAACCATAGTTGATTAAAAATGTTAAAAAGAGTTGATTTTAAAATAATTGTCTACAGACAAATTAAGTACAAAATTATTGCTCGTGGTTTAACCGAATCGAAGACACGTGATTTGAAAAATCGTCGGTTAGTAAAGTCCAGACTAGAATACGTACGAAGTCTTGAAGAGACAACATGATTTTCATATATGCATATCAAAGTGAATAAGATATTAATGGCATTTTGTGTTAAAAGACTGTCCACAACGTCCCTAAACTTTTCATCTGTAATAAACGCATCGTCCAGGTAGTTTAAATTATTTACTAAGAACACAATTGGTTTTAATGTTCAGGTCCAAGCATTCTAAATTCAGTTTTAAGTACTTTCCATCAATGTCTTACACTATTCGAATAGTGCATTATGCTTATTTCACTGTGCAATTCCTCTTGTATTGTTCCTCAATTGTCACTTTGGTGTCTTTTTACTTGATCATCTTTTCTCGATTTTCTTCCGTCTTATGTTCTAACTTCTTGTACCAATCCTTGAAGAACCTGAACTCGTCTATGTTCGCGGCAGTAAGTAGATTCGTGACATCCGTGACCGACATATTTTGCAAGACTTTCAAGGCACAGTGGTACGGTAAGTCTTTGTTGATCATCAGGCACAAAGCCTCGCAACCCCGAACTTTAGCATATTGTCGCATTGAGACTTTCTTCGCGAGAAGCAGGAGATTCGAGTAGATCGGAAACTCCTCTATGTACTCTTCCATGTCGATGTGCATGTACTCCGGCTCCTTCTTGTTCACATTGACGATTTTCCTTAGGTAGGTATATACCGAGGCACTGCTGCTGAGCTTCAGCTTCCTCATGTACTCAACCTCCTCCTCACACAGCCGCCTGAACAGTCGCTGATTGTTGTCGTATACCAAGTTGATGTACCTTCGGTTGCTCTTGCATATGTACATCTTGGCTGCCCTGAGCTTTTCCAGGTGCTCCGTCAGCAAGTCTCTGTTTGCCTCTACGGCTTTGCCAAAATCGGTTGAAGGCATCCGCCTCAGAAAGAGTGAGGTCGCTAAGTTCATCGGTGTTTCTTCGCTGTCGTCGCCAGCGTTGATGTTGGCTCCTTCGTTGATGAGTTCGTGGACGACTTTATCGGAGCCACTAGCAACTGCGATATGAAGCGGTGTCATTTTCTTGGAGCCCTTCGCATTGATATCCATGTCGGTTTTCAGCAACCTCTGCAAGGTTTCCACGTAGTCGTTGGTTCTGGCCAACATGTGCAGAACTGTTGTGCCGTCGTAGGCTGCCAGATGGGGATTAGCATCGTACTCTAGTAAGAGATCAATTAGTTCCCGACTATCCTTTGGTTTCATATCTCTGCACACCAAAATCAACGGCGTCACGCCATCGTCATTCGGATCGCGTCCATTAGCTGAAACACCGTATTTCAACAGCAACCTCCACCTCTTTAAAATCTTTGACTTGTCGTTTTTAAACACCTCGTGCAGCAGTGTTGGATAAGCCTTTGACGCTGTTATCTTGACGATCCCCTCTTCCGCGCTCAGCGCGGCCAAAAACACCGCAGTATTACCCTTACTGTCTAGTTGCATTACGTCTGCACCTCGGGTCACCAATAATCTTGCAATCTCGAGATGATTCTTCTTGAGCGCGTAATGTATCAACATGTCACCGGCTTCGTTCCTGGCGTTCAGCAACGAGTAGCCCTTATTGAGCAACACCTCCATCATATCGAAGAAACCATAGTTTATAGCCAGGAATGCTGAATCGATTGCAAGCTTATCGTCAAATTCAAACCCATGTCTGACGAATAGCTCATACATCCTTCCCGGAAGGCCGTCGATGAGTACAGCCATGCAAAAGGCCATTTTATTGTATCTGCAGTTGGTGTCACTATTGAAATCCAGCATTATATCCACAGTATCCCTACTCCGATTGTCCACTGCCACCATTAGCGCTGTCCAATCCCTCGAATCCACGCATTTAATGTCAAACCCACGCTCTAGCAGTTCTTTCGACATTTCGGAATCGCCATTCTTGGCAGTTTTGTGCAGCAACAATTTTCTTTGATTGAGGATGCATCTGTGCTCGCACAGGAGTTTCACGATGTCCAGGTGTCCTCTGTAAACCGCGACGTCGAGCGCCGTTTCGTCATCTTTATTCTTAACATTCACACAAGCGCCATACTGGATGAGCAACTTCGCCGCGTCGTAATTGTTGTGAACAGCAGCTGCGTGTAGCGGTGAACTGTATCTCATCGATCTCTGATCATAGGTCCAGGCGCCCATCTCGTTGGCGTTACAGCCCCTCATCAAAAAGGACTTCAGAATATCGCAATCCTCGGATCTGCACGCATAATGGTACGGAGTCACATGATGGAGCCGGTCCAGAGGTGCGTTCGGGTTTGCGCCATGCTTGAGTAGGTACTCTACCATCTCCGCTCGCTCCAGCATCACAGCGTAGTGCAGGGGTGACATTTCATTATCATCAACAATGTCCAGGTCAAATCCAAGCTTCACCAGCTGCATCAGCACTTCCATCTGGAAATGCTCCACGGCTAGGTGCATTAATCCAACCCGGTAAATACGATCGCGACCGTAGTACCAGCACTTGTGGTACTTTAAGAGTGTGTTTAGTGCGAGCATGCCGTTTCCGTCTTTCAGGGCATCCTTAAAAACCTTGGCACCGTCGACGCCGTTGACGTTGGTGAATTCGACGTGCAACTTTACGTCCCAGTTACTATAGCACCATGACCTGAGGTCTTTGCATGGCTCGTTGTTGCCATCTTTTTGCAGATCACTGAGTACCTGAAATGGAGAAAAATTAACATTAGAAAATACCGAAGAAAGGAGTAAATCTTCTTGAAAATCTTTTGAAGAGTAAAAAAAAAGCTTTGAATCGACAGTACTCGCTATTATTAGTAAATCAAGTGACGAATAATTTTTATTGAAGAAATGCAAAGCTTTGTTAATTGATCGGTTGCATTGGTATGACTATATTTTTTAATAAAATTATAATCGAATTATCGTTATGAGAAGCCATACTTAAATTCTTTACATATTTTGCTCAACCAAAACCACTTGGTTAGATATGATCAGTTTGTGATTATCATAAAAAAGTAACCTGATTGTTTTATCCCATATTCAGGCAAACTATCGCGACTTGAAAATAATAAATTTATATATAATGTTATAATTTCATTAAAAATTATAAAAAATCTAATAAAAGTACACTTGAATATTGAAACTTTTTATATTAATACATTTCATTTGTATGCTTTACTTCTACGGTTAGACTTATTTATTTTATTTCTAAGGTTAGAAATAATAATAATTTTAATAAATTTTTTTTTTTAAATTAATTTTAAATAATAATAATTTTCTTTATTTCTAAGGTTAGACTCACTTTATCATTATACGTTTATTTGAAAGCATACAATTTCCATATATTATTAGCGAATATTCGAGTGGCAGTGACGAAAATGTTAATACGACGGGAAAGTAATTTTATTTTTATAAGATACACACGGAAATTCATGACTAATTCATCGCTTTATTTTCTCGTTAAAAATAAATTAACTTCCGCAATTATCATTTTGTACGGTTTCCTCCCATACCTCACAACTACAATAGATTTTGTAAAAACCATTAAATCGTATATATTTTCCTTTTATTGATCAGTCGTTAAACTACAAAGTAAGAGCTCTTCAAAATTCTCATGCGTCACGTTAGAAAACAGTCGTAATGTCATTTAGCATTGTAGTGTATATCTATCTAAACATCTAAAAACTTGAACGGCCGTGTAGTACGTTTTCCAACGTCGGCTCAATTGGGAAATTGAAAAATACGACAAAATTATTTTACATAAATTTAATGTACTTATGCTGTAAATTGAAGTTTTTAAATTTATTTATTTATTTTTATTTGCTCAATTCTAATTTTGGACATCTTAGAAGAAGCCAGCAATTTCGTTTATTTTTCATTCCCAACCGTTGCCCATAAATACAATCGCCATTAGCAGCACTCCGCAGGCAGGCATCACTCACGGCCGAGTTCAGCAACGTAAACATTGCTGCTCCGCACTTGAATTACGCAACCGCGGCTCCGCGCCGTCACACACGCACACACACACACAGCCGAACCCGGCGGCGACGGCGCACATGGTTCACGTCGCGGAAAAATATTGATTACCCCTCGCGCCCGCGCACCTCACCAAATCAGCTGTTCGTCACGTGCTGTACAACGCGTTCTCCCCCAATATATAGGAGCAGAGTCGTTTCGCCCACGCTCTCGACGCGCAATCTAATAATAAATTTAACGCTCAATATATACTTACCACCAACAACTCGTACAGGGTATCCCATGCTGTCTGGCATCTCGGATCGAGCGTCCAGGTCATTATTCTTTTATGGTTTGTCCTCTCTTGGTTCACGAGCTGCGCTACTTTTTCACCGATGAAAATGATCCTCCGCAAGACGCGCGCGCAGTTAGCGTCGGAAAAATGACGCGAACGCCTATACGGAGAGTTACAGACGCGCGTCGAGCTCCGAAATAAAAATGGAGTCGTAAGTATGCGGAGAGTGGAGGCACAGCCGTCTGCGTACGGCAGCGGTAGCGCGGCGACTGCTACACTGTAGTCGCTTGGCAACAGGGCGCATGCGTATTAGGTGAAGAAGAATGCGAGCGAACGCCAAGCCGAGAGAGAGAGTGAGGGATAGACAGTATAGCTGCAATAATGTGATGCGCCTCATACCACAGCTGACCGTCGACTGCAGTTGCTTGGCACAGCGGCCGAGTGTCGCCTAACTTGTAGGCAGGGGTGGAGGGAGAGCGGGCCTCAGCTATGACCGCGCACGTTGGGACTGATGTGAAAGTAGGGATATATGCATTTCGATATACATCTGCATGTATTCTTTTGGAGCTGTAAGCAATGCATTTTAGGTGAATGCAATTTTACGGAATAGTGCATTGGTATTATGAATACGCGAAAATGTAATTAGCAAAATCCAAATGCGCTTCATTTTAATTATTTTAAATGATAGGATAATCAGATAATTTTTTCGTTTTAAATAGTTAAGAATGAAAATTAAATTTAAGAAAATGCAAATATAGTGGAAGTAGCTAATTTTCGCGCATACTTGACCAATCAAAAGGAAATGCGCTGTGTATTTACGAACGGTAGTGCCTCTACCACATAACAGCGTACGACCGCGTTCAACCGCGTGCAAGGTTATGGAAATATTTAGTGATTTTCGCTAGTAACAACAGCGGTTATCTCATAACCCCATGATAACAATCAGTATTCT
>UXGD01007081.1:0-11512 GCA_900474315.1 Torymus auratus | reverse complement strand
TACAGTTTCGTACACGAAGAATCTCTCTCTCCGTCGGACCGGCCGAAGTCAGCACACACGCATAGTATATGCCGTGTGTGTACATGACTTTGTGTCTGTTTAAGGGACGCCGACGGCCGACTTGAGGAGAGACGGAGACGGCGAGATGTAGCCGAGAGAGAGGGAAGACGGAGCAGCAGTATCAGCAGCTCGCGCGAAGGAGCGAGAGAGAGAGAAGAGCTAGCTAGCCGCAGCGCTAGTAGTTCGCGCAGCGGAGCAAGGGAGAGCGAGAGAGAACATAGTGCGCGGCACTATTAGTCGCGTATAGGAGAGAGAGAGAGAGAAGAGTAAGAAGGTGGGGGGAACCACCTGCGAGCGAGGAGCGAGCAGTCGAGTGCGACGAGAAGGCTCGCTCTCTTACGCTTCAACCACCGCAGCAATCGGTCGACTCTCCAACTGCTCCTCACTCGCATAAGTCGTCACCATCAATCCACGCCATCGCATCGCCCGGCCAGCCTCTCCTACTATCATCTGCAGCGTGCACAGAGGGTGCACGCCACGAGAAGCCGCGGCGGACGACAGCAAGGACCGGGGACGCCTTCATTGCCGTAGGGGAAATCTCTCCCGCCAAGCCAGCAGAGCCAGCATCGTGCGACACCGGCAGCGGCAGCGGGAACAGCGAGACAGCGGCGCAGCAGCAGCACAGAAGCTAGGCGAGTATCTCTCTCTCTCCCGCGCAATACTTGTTGTGCACGGCCCCGTCCACTGCCCGCGTGCAGCCGCTTTCGAGCGAGCTCCACGGGCATACACACTGTGCCGCGACTTTGTCGCGCGCACGTGTTGTATTAGAGTGGGTGGCTGTTTAACCACTATTGCGAGCCGCGACATTTACTGTCGCGTGATTAGAGTAACGTATAAAGTGTCGGGATTTGTATTGTATGTAGAGGAGTTAACCGGGTAGTCGTGTGAGACGCACGGCTACGAATAAATAGTGTTTAACTTGACATAGTGTGTTAACCCGGTTACTCTTCCTATCAAATTCCCATCCTCGAGCGTTGAAGGTGGCCTCCCACCACCTTCGTTACGGGCCGAGCAATCTCGCCTCTGGGGATCTGGCAAAATATAAATTAGTTGTGTTCGTTGTGCAGGGATAAATAAAGTACAACGTCACAAATGGCGATCCTGCCAGGATCCCCGTAACGCTCGAGTTGGGAAGTTTGAAAAGGAAATTTTAGAGTATCGCGCGCGTAAATTTTAACATCATTTTCTTATTCGCAACGGTCACGCGAAAATTTCGAACGTAGAAATTTCAAAGTCGCGACGGTGATAACTTTGTTTTCTAACGTCGCAAATTTTAAAGTGTCGTGACCGCGGCTTCGACTTTGGCGAAAGTCAAGTCGAAAGCCCCGCGACCTTAGAGAGGTAAACAGCGTGTCGAGGCTGTTTACGTAGCGAACGCGCGTGATAGCTGGTATTGAAAATTCGAGAAGTTGAGAGAAATTGCAAGTCGAAAATATTAAACACTTGAGTACGTGAAAATAAAATCGCCGTGTGATAAAATTTTATTGATTGTGTATTTGCGTTATGGAGAAATAGAGAGAATGTGTGTATTCCGAAAATATTAAATATTATTTGTGCATTATATGGTTACGTAAAGTTGAGACTGGAATTATTTTTAAATTGTAATTGTGTAAATTTGTAAGTGTATTTATTTAGTTTCTTGTGTAAATGGGTAAATTTAGAAAAGTCATTGAGTTAAATTTAAATTTTTATTATGTAACGTTTCGAATAATATTTAATGTGCACAATTAGAAAATTATTTGAATCAAACGTAAATTTGTTTTGCTAAATAAATTTTCGAATAAGATTTAGCCTGTAAAAATTAGAAATTTATTTCAATTGAATTTAAATGTGGACTAAATAAATTTTTAAGTAACGTTGAATGTGTGTAACGAGAAAATTATTGAAGTGAAGTTGAGTTGAGGTTAAATTTTCAAATAGTATTTAAAGCTGTGATAATTGTTCAATTTAAAATAAGTAACGGAATTTTGGAATACACGAGTAAATAAATAAGACTGAGTGCGAGCGTAAGAGCATTAGGTTTAAGTGCGACGCATCTTTCATCATTGTTTTTTTTATTGACTGATTTTTCTTGTGTGTTTCTGATAATTTGACATATTGATAATATTTTTACACTGATAAATATTTTGTGCATGAGTGTGTTGTGCTAGCTAAAGCTAGCGTTAGTGTTGTGTCGTGCCAGCTAAAGCTGGTATAAGTGTAGTAGGATAGAGGTGACTAGTGTTCACCTGTTGCGAGCTCCGCGCAGTGCTTTTCACAGCACGCGCCGTAAGCGAGAGCCGGTGCATCGCAGCACCTGGAGCTCCGTGTGTCGTCGTCAGGACGACGAGGAGTAAAGAGGTTTCCCTTATCGAGAGCGCGTGAGACGCTACCTTGTCGCTGCGTTATACGCAAGCACAGGCCGCGAGCTCCGCGAGTGTGTTTTCATAACGGGTATAGAATCTTCCCTTATCGAGAGCGCGTGAGACGCTACCTTGTCGCTGCGTTATACGCAAGCACAGGCTGCGAGCTCCGCGAGGGTGTTAATAACGGGTATAGAATCTTCCTTTATCGAGAGCGCGTGAGACGCTACCTTGTCGCTGCGTTATACGCAAGCACAGGCTGCGAGCTCCGCGAAGGTGTAGTAAAAACGGGTGGAGAAGTTTCCCTTATAGAGAGCGCGTGAGACGCTACCTTGTCGCTGCGTTTTACGCAAGCACAGGTTGCGAGCTCCGCGAGTGTGTTTTAGGAAAAGAAGTAACAGAGGGAAAAGTAAACTCGCGTGATATCCAGCCACTGCGCGAAGTTGCCACGTTTTACAGCCCCAAACTTAGAGAAATTAACCGCGCGTTCGGGAATATTTGCAGTAGGCAAATTATTGTGTGTATTCTCTGATCTTGCGGGTAATAGGTTAGATCTTGTTGTCAAGAGTCTTGAGCGACGAAATCGTGTTGGAATTCCAGAAATCAGTAATCGAGATAAATATTGTAGGAGAAAATTGCTGGAAGTGAATATTTAAATCAAACGCCTAAAATTGCGTTCCGATTGTAAATTATTTATTACGTGGGTATAACTTTGGTTAAGTTGAGAAATTCCGTGTTTCTCATACATAATAGCTTTGTAATTTTCTTTCCGTTAAATAAATAGTAAATTTTGCCGAGTATTAAATTTTCAAATTGGTATTTGCCTTGAAATTAAATTCTGTTATTATTATTGTTGATCAAATCTGGTGTTGTGAAGATTACTCTGATTCCACACGTTTCGTAACGCGATAGTAGGGAGCGAATGATTATTATTCTAACGTATTATTTTTAATTTCTGTAAGGAGAGGGGGCGCGATGGCAGCGTCGTCAAACTCGCGGAAGTTGCGTAGGGTTCTCGCGGAACCGGGAGTTAGAGAGTTAGCGGACTTAGTCAATAAGTTATCTCCGGAAGTATTAATCCAGGTACTCGATAGGAACGGGTTGAGCACGACCGGGACGATGGAAGAGCTCCGCGAGCGGCAGCTGCGTTATGACATACAACGCGTTCTTCCAGCAGCGGGCGTGCGTATGGATGAGGCGGATTTCCGGGGAGATAAATTGCCGATTACGACCGCGGAACTTTTGATATACAACTCTCGCGAAGAATTGACCGCGCCAGAGAAAAAACGGGGTGATGAAGCGACGAAAGGGGGAGCAACGAGGAACGCCGCGTCTGATGCACAGACGTCCGCGTTGGATTTGCGAGCACCTTCTCCGAGCACCTCGAATCAACCTGACTCAAGTGTGCCGGAGGAGGTGATAGAGCCACGTGAGCCAGTCAGGCAAAGCTCTCGGCTTTGGAATGCACTGGCGACGTTACCTCGTTTGTTCTTTACGCGTGAATATCGCGAAGCAGAATCGGAGTTTGACGTCCCTATAGAGCGAAGTAGACGAGCGAATTTCAGCGAACCTCCGCAACGAGTGATGGGCGCGATAGAGCGCGGCCGCGCGGAGAGCAATAACGCCACGAACACAACGGGAGATAGTGCGAACAATCACACTCGGTTTTCGCGCGCGAGTACGCCATCGAGAAAGACGGTAATCGACGTGGATAATTGGGACGAAATCACGCGCCGTTTATTAGAACGTGGAGGGGGCAGTAACGCGCCGAGAAATGGTTATTCCGAAACGAGTAGAGAGTCGGAACTCCCGCACCCAAGAGAGTGCGGTCGAGGGCCGAATAGAGAGTCGTCGTCGAGTAGGTTATACGACGTTTACGAGGCCGAGTCTTCGTCGTCATCCGAAAGCGAGGGAGAGGTTGCAGCGAGCGGATCGGGCGCCGCTTCTTTAGGCCCTGCATCTCGGGGTGGATCGAGCGCTTATCGGGAGCACATGGCACGACCGGTGAGTGCAGTGCGAGCATTTCGTGATTGGCGCATCTCCTGCTCGGGATCGTCTTCGGGCGAGACCGAAGAATTTTTACGCAGGGTGCAGGAGATGCAGAAATGCACCCGATTAAGCGATCGTGAAATCTTGGATGCAGTCCCTAGCGTACTTGCGGACCGTGCGCTGCAATGGTATCGCTCGCTCGGAGACGAAAGGCTGACATTGCGCGATTTTCTAGCGCGGCTTCGCGACCAATTCGTCAGACGCTTGGACCGCGAGGACTTGTACGAAGAACTACGTGCACGCACACAAGCTCCGAAGGAGTGCGCACGCGATTTTTTGGCAAGCGTGCGGTGCATTATTGCGCGATTTGATTGTCCTCCGTCAGCGGCCAAGCAACTGCGAATTGTGCTGCGCAATTTACATCCGGAATTTCGGCACTTTTTGGAGACGAAGGACGTACGGGAGCTCGAAGATATTCGGCGTTTCGGATTAGAGTTTGAACGTCGGCAAGAGTTGGATGCGCGTTACGCACCCCCGCCGGAGAAGAGTAAGGTGCGGATACCGGCCGCAGCTTACAATCAAACGGGAATTACGGCGAGTGTCGCCTCCGCGTCGAACGATGGTCAGACGGGCGCGAAGAATAAACCGAAGAGAGGGAAGAAAGGAGGTTCGCACGCGAATAGCTCACCGCGCGTGCAGATTCAGGAGGTAGAGGAAGCTAGGGTCGACGCTTTAGTACCAGCTTCTTTTCCGAATAAATTTAGCGAGGCGCGACCGCCGCAGCACGGGCAAGGTGTTTACATTCCCAGTGCGCAGCAGGTCGCGCATGATAGGAGGGAAAATCACCCGATAAATACGCAGACAGGGGCAAATTCAGAGCCGCGCAAACCGTTCACAGGGAATTGCTACGCCTGTGGCGAGGTAGGTCACACAAGGCGCGACTGCGATGCCAGGGTGTGTTACGCGTGTCGGCGGCCAGGCCATTTTGCCAATCAGTGCCCATCGCGGCGGAGTGGGTGGAATGTAGGAATGGCGACGAGCAAGAATCACTTGGCGATCACGGACCCGCGTGTACCGGAATTAGGGGAAGCGAAGAAGGCGGGGGTGTTCGCGGCGATTCAGGCCGCGCCGGCTGGAACGACTGCAACCGTAGGAGTAGTAACTGCCGCAAGTCAGGCGGAGGGTGGGCAGGGCGTTTCCAGTTTTGTGGAGCATTCACGGTTAAGCCGCGAGGATCGGCAACAATGGCTACGCGAATCGCAAGAGGCACGCGACGCGAGGGCGGGGCCACAGGTAACTGCCGAGGGGGGCGTCGAGTCGAATAGTGAACGGAGGCGCACAGGAACACAGGTTTCGGTCCAGGAGTGGGTGACTTCTGAAGGAAATCGGTTCTGGGAATTGCGCATGAGGGTAGCGGCAGAACAACCGAAAATGCCCCCTGTTAGTGAGTTAGGTGGAGAAAGAGACACAGCGAGACGCGATAGAGAGCCTGCTCGGGCACCGCGCCCCGTTCAGCCGAGTGTCGAACAGGATGTAGAGCCTGTTCGGACACCGTGCATGGACCAGCCGAGTGCCGAGCAGGATAGTGAACAAATCGCGGGGATGATGACGGAAAATAGGAATATTATAACGGTGAGCTTAGGAGGAAAACGCTATCGCGCGTTAATTGATTCAGGCGCGATGGTGTCGCTAGTAGGCGCGGAGATCGCGCAACGTTTCCGTGATAAGTTAAGACCCTCTGCAACAGCAGTGCGCGGCGTAAGTGGAAATGCGCTGCGGGTGTTAGGCGCGTTGAGAGTGCGAATTTCCATAGATAACGGTTCGGAAGAATTAGAGGTGCGAGCAGTTGAAGGTATAGATCATGAGGTTATTTTAGGGATTGATTTTTGTAGACAGTGGGAATTAGAGATTCAGTTCGCGAGTAGGTTATGGCGTGTTCTAGGAGGACAATTTCGTGAGTTCAGCGATTGCAGTGCTGATGACGCACCCGTCATGATGGAGTGCGCCAGCATTGCGAAGATCGCTGAAGTAGAGAGAGAGAGCGTTATGCGTCTTGTTGCGAGCATCGTGCCGCCACCCGCGCCGATCCTCGGTCACACCAACTTGATAACGCATCGTATTGAGGTAACGTGTTCGCGTTCAGTTAAATGTGCACCTCGGCGAATGTCGCCAAAAATGTTGGAGGTAGCACAAGAAGAAGTGCGAAAGATGCTACGAGAAGGGGTGATCGAGCGATCGGATAGCGATTGGTGTAGCGCGCCGGTGATAGTCGCGAAGTCAAACGGAACTCATCGGTTCTGCGTTGACTTTAGGGAGCTGAACAAGGTCACGCGCCCTGATGCATACCCAATGCCTAGTATCGACTCCATCCTTGATCGCCTACGTGAAGCAAGGTATATCAGTAAGGTGGATTTACGTCAGGCGTATTTCCAAGTAGCGTTGGAGGAGGAAAGTCGAAGGTACACGGCATTTGCGGTACCAGGGTCGGGGCTTTGGCAGTTCAAACGCCTCGCGTTCGGCCTAATCAACGGGCCAGCAACGTTCTCGCGATTAATAGACTCTCTTTTTGGTCCTGAATGCCAGCCGCATGTTTTTGGGTATTTGGATGACGTGATCATCGTAACTAAGACTATCGAAGAACACCTTGTGTGGGTTGAATATGTATTACGTAAATTAGTTAACGCGGGTTTGGCAATCAGTTTCGAGAAGAGCGAGTTCTGTTGTCCGAGAGTTGCGTACCTGGGGTATTTACTGGACGAGGAAGGATTGCGACCGAATCCGGAACGTATCGAGCCGGTGATCGCGTTCCCCGCGCCCCGAACCGTTAAACAACTGCGTCGTTTTCTAGGAATGGTAGGCTGGTATTCCCGTTTTATATCGTGTGAGAGTGAGGTTAAAGTTCCCCTGACAAAGCTACTGCGGAAGGATGCGAAGTGGCAGTGGGGGGAGGTCGAACAGACGGCGTTCGACAAACTTAAAACCGCGCTCACAACCGCACCAGTTCTGGCGCGACCAGACTTCGGGAGAACCTTTATAGTACAGGCAGACGCGAGTGCATATGCACTAGGGGCGGTTTTAACGCAGGAATTCGAGGATGGGGAACACCCGATCGTATACGTAAGCAGAACCTTAAATGATGCGGAGCGAAACTATACGGTGACCGAAAAGGAGTGCCTGGCGCTACTTTTCGCGATCCGTAAGTTTCGCCCGTACATTGAGGGTTACAAGTTCATCGCAGTTACGGACCATAGCGCTTTAGTTTGGCTAAGAAATCAGAAGGAACCAACGGGGAGGTTGGCGCGTTGGGTTTTGGAAATGCAGCAGTGGAATTTCGACATCGTACACAAAAAGGGCGCATTGAATCACGTGCCGGACGCGCTGTCGCGGGAGTATGAACAGGAATTCGAGGTAGCGGGGGTGGCCGTCGCCGAAGATCCGTGGTATATACGACGGGTGGGCGAAGTATGCGAACGACCCGAAAAATTCCCTTCGTGGCAGCTAGTCGACGGGCGTTTGTATAAGTATACACGCGATAAGCTACTAGATCCGATCGTAGATAAAGAGGAGTGCTGGAGATTAGTCATACCAGCCACTCATAGAGAGCGGGTGTTGAAAGATGCCCATTGCGAGGCGTCGTCAGGCCACCTTGGAGTGGCCAAGACGTACGATCGTGTGGCTCGCGAGTACTACTGGCCTGGAGTGTGGCATGACGTCCACGATTTTGTACGCAGTTGTGCCCAGTGCCAACAGTACAAAACTGCACAGACTGCACCTCAGGGCCTGATGGGAAAGCGAGTAGTCGAGAGGCCTTGGGCGGTAGTCGCGGCTGACATGATGGAGCTACCGCGTAGTAACAATCAATTTAAACACATACTAGTTTTCCAGGACCTATTCACCCGGTGGATAGAGTTAAAGCCGCTCAGGTCAGCCGACGCGAAAGCCGTCGCAAGCGCATTCGAAGAGTTGATACTATTTAGATGGGAAACGCCCGCGTACTTCCTAACAGATAACGGTAAAGAATTCGTTAACAAGCACGTAGATGGGATGTTAGATAGCTATGGAATTCGCCACATTTTAACCCCGCCGTATCACCCGCAGAGCGACCCGGTAGAACGTACGAATAGGACATTGAAGACGATGATAGCGATATTTGTAGGGCAAGATCAGAGAGGATGGGATATAAACTTGCACGCATTTCGTCATGCAATTAATACTGCGACACAAGCGACAACGAAAGTGTCGCCTGCGTTCTTAAATTTTGGCCGGCAGCCGCAACCGGTAAAGAGTCTGCGGAGGGAATTAGAGCCCCGGGAGGGGGTGATTAGAATCGACCCGGCTGAGTGGCAGGATCGTTTAAAAAGACTGGAAGCGTTGCGTGACTTAGTGGCGCGACACATAGATACCGAGCAGGAGAAACAGAAAACACACTATGACCAAGGGAGACGTAGAGTGGCGTTCGACGTGGGCGATTTGGTGCTACGAAAACAGCACTCGCTGTCGAATGCATCACGAGCGTTTTCAGCTAAGCTGGACGTAAAATATGATGGCCCCTTTAAGATTCTCGAGGTGCGTTCACCCGAGATCTATATTCTTGAGACGAAGTCAAAAAAGCAAACGGCGATGGCTCATGTCTCAGAGTTAAAAAAATGGTTGCCGCGAAGAACGCAACCAGAGAAAAAGTAGTTAGAAACTTGAAGGGTGCATGAATAATTGGTAATCAGGAGGAAGTAGCGGAGTATTGGTGTAAAAATGGAAAATTTTTTTTTTTTTGTAAGCTAAGATGAAAGATGCGTGAATTAGTTAGTAGTGAATTTTGACTAGTATGGACGATGTAATAAATTTTTTTTTTTTGTCTTTTTCTTTGTGTGTGTGTTGTGCGCTTAATTTTGTTGAAATAGGTGGTATCGTGCTAGTATGGAGGATAAGGCGATGGACGCCGAAGAAGTACAGGGGGCCCGGGAAGCCCCCGTGTGCGATAGCGAGGCGCATCGGCTCCGCACGGAGACGGAGGGCGGTTTGACCGCCGCCGTCGCCTGCGTCGCAGCGATGTACGCTAGGAGTGAGGGCCCAGGCCTAACGGCCTTCTCTGATGGGGGGGAAAGGCCAGTCGCTGAACGACTGGCGTTGCTACCCCGCATCCCGAAGCGACGGGGCGCGAGAGAGGGGGAGAAGAGACTCCAGACGATTCCGGAGTTGGAGGAGGAGCTTCTCGCTGAAGCGGTTGAAGGGCCGGCAGTCGATGCTGTGACGGAGGCCCGTCTGTTGGGAGAACCCCTGCCGGAGATACTCCCCATGGCCGTCGACGACGCACTTGAAGTGCGGAGTGAGGCGGCCGTGGAAGAATTGATGTCTACCGTGGCAGGCCAACAGACGGAGGCGACGCCGCCCCGAAACCGCCGTGGCGTGAGGCCCGAGCCCATCGGCCGGGAAGGGACTCTGGAGGCCTCTGACCCCCTGCCTCCCCCGCCTGTTTCAGTCCCGGAGGAAAGTTGGGACGCGGATCCTCCGAAATCGGCAGCGCAGTTGCTGCAAGGGATGCGGGAGCGCGACCCAGCGTTCGGCGGAGTGGCCCGGATTCGTCCAAATCGGGATCCGACCCGGAGTATTCCTCCGGCCGGATACCGAGAGGACGAGATCCGCCAGGAAGAGGAGGCGCGTGCAGGCACGGCCCGGAAGAAAAAAAAGAAGAAGAGCAAGGGCATGAATTTGAGAAAGGAAAACTTCGTGTCCATGCTCTTCGACGCCGAGCCTGTGGGCTGCGTGCGAGCCGTGACAGCGGAGGCGCCTATTGCTCCTTCCGTAGTCGCGGCCTCGGCACCGCCCCCGGCGGAGAGCGTGCGAGATGCAGCGGCAGAGGCGCCTGTCGCCCCACAGCCAGTTGTTGTCTCGGCACCCCCGCCGGCCAGGCCGGTTTTGCGAGCCACGCGAGGCGTGTCGCGGACGGTGAGGGAGGAGGGTTCACGCCCGAAACCCAAACCGAAACCAGCACCGCCGAAGCGTGAGGGGGAGTCCGGTGAGCCCAAGAACAAGCGGAGGTGTGGGAAATGGCTGACCAGCGACGGCTGTCGGAAGCGCGGCAGCCAGTTCGGAGGGCTGGTACCCATAGCGCTGGATCGGTCATTGGATCCCCCACCTTACGCTTGTTTCAATTGTGGAAATAGAGGGCACACCAGGAAGCACTGCCCAGAGTCATGGCGTGGCACCGTATGCTACAACTGCGGTCGCCGCGGCATGACGATGCGCACGTGCGACAGGTGTGGCCTGGCGCACCGGGCTTTCCTTGCCGAGAGGAAAGAAAAGGCGTTGCTGCAGAGTAGGGCTACTGCACCACCCTCAGCCCCAGCCACGACCAGTGCAGTCCCACCACCAGAGCCTATGGAGGTGGCAGAAGCGAAGGAGGAGCCGAAGCGCAAGACGCGCCGCTCTAAGAGGAAGGGCAAGGCACCCTCCCTGCCATCCACCCCAACACCATCGGGAGCAGCCGTCGTCGCCGCATCAACATCGGCTGCCGCGACCCCAACACCATCAGGATCAGTCCAGGAGGTCGGCGGCAGCAGCGGAGCGAGGCAAGCGGTGATCGACGAGCTGCTGGGCGGTTTGCCCGCACCGCTGAGGGACGAGGTCCACTTGGCCTGGAGAGAGATGGGGCTGTGTTCGTCAGTTCCCCTGGCTGAGTCTCAGCCAGGTGAGGAGCCTGACTGAACCCCCCATACTCTATAGCGAGCCCGCCCTACTTGCTTTCCCGGAGCAGTAGAGCGGGGTATCGAGGCACCTGGAGGGGTGCATTAGAGAGACAAGCACGATAAGTTAGTCGTCGTTGTAAGTACCTGAATAGTTGTAGTTGCATGTAGTATTGTGTTGTGTGCATTGAATGACTGCGTTTAATGAAATTCGGACGAAATACTCGAAGTAACGTCGCGGTAAAATGACCGTTTTACACTATAACATATAATAATTATAAAACAACCGACAAACAATCCTAACCCTAACTCCATGTTTTTCTTTAGCGAGAGTGTTGATGGAGGCCTGGAGGGACGTGAGAGAGAGAAAGCCGCATCATCTTAGAGAGATGCGCGGCTTGGAGGGGGCTGTGACGAGGAGCTCGCGTAAGCTGAGCCCTC
>UXGD01007080.1:0-11513 GCA_900474315.1 Torymus auratus | reverse complement strand
CTCGGGATTACAAAAAGTTTGGTAATTTTTACTGAAATTTTTGTAATTTTTACTGATTTTCTTCTCTCCGTGCATATATGTTCCGCCGACCAGAGTCGGGTTCGTGCGACGCCGCTAGGCGGCGCACTTTCTCCCTGTGGCCTCACGTACCTAAGTAAGCTGGATCGAGGGGATATAGGAGCGTCGGAGCGCGTCGCCGATCATCCGGCCAGCCTTTATCACTTGAACATTTTGTTGGAGATAATAATAATTTTTCTCTTTTTTCATGATAATTTTTCTCTTTTCCGTTATTATAATTATTTCGATAAATTATTACGATTAGAAAATGTTAAGTTATTTTCACAAGACAATACGAAATTCTTGACACCACAATCTTGATATTGTATCGAAAACTGCATATAAATATTGTACGATTATTGTCTTGAATATTGAGGCAAGACAATACAATATCATGATTAATCTTGCTATATCGGGCAACTCTAGATTGGTTGATAAATATATGCAGACAGCCTTCTGTCTATACGCAGGAATTCACATTACAATAATTTATTATAAGTTATTTTCAACAAAATTTGTATACATATTTACGCATTATACTGTTATTCCCCCGAAACCACGAGTCAATGTCAACATCATTGCAAACCGCACAGCTCCCGAAATAAACTAAAACATCATATCTCACATCGACAAAAATACACACCACTCGGCAACATTTATGTATTTGCAAACTTGATTACCAAAAAACAGTTCGCTCTCTCTCTGTGGCCGCGCTGCCAATGAGTCACAACACACGTGCACGGTCAATGGCTCGACAGTATAATGACACGTCGTCGTTGCCGGTTGCTGGCTTGCACACAAAAGTGTGACTTTTTCCTCTCTTCGGCGTTTTTCGGAAGCCCGCGCGCGCGTCAAAGCCTCGTGTTTCAAATTGCACGCGATCGAGCGTATTATAGCTGTTCGGATTTTCGACGCCGACTCTGTGTGCAGTAGTTTGCGGTTCTCGGATTACTTAAAATTCGAAACACTCGATATGCACTCGTTCGGGTCCATTACCAAGGTTACGGCGTCTGTGGGATTGAATTTATTTATCGATGAGTTTAAGTGGTGAAAAAAGGAGAAAAAATAGGGGGTATATGTATTATACATGCGTAGTGGTCGAGAGCATTTTTGGGTTGGTAGTGCGTATAATAAGTATTGGAATTTTATCTGAATGTTATAACAGAGTTTGGATGTCAAATACTTGGAAAATTTTCGAAATCTGCAAAGTTATATTCAATTGTTTGTAGATTTGTTCACGAATTTTATAAACGATTGGAAATAACTTTGCCGAGCGGTTTAAAACTCCAATTTTAATATCGGTACCTACCCCTCACATTGAACGACGAATAAAACAAGACGTTTCAAATTTTCAAATTAAAATTGAATGAAAAAAAAGTAGTTTTTCTTATTGAATTTATTTTAGAAGACAAAATTTAATTTTGTATCATTGGAAATTTGCCAACACAAATTTTCTTCGATATTTAAGAAACCGTTTCTCTGTTATAGCAATTTTTAGATCGGAATGTGTAGACAAAAAAATTAAAATAAATTTTCATAACTTTAGGTCTACTAGACCGCTGACGCCATCTTAAGGGAAATGTTTAGTAAAAATTATGTAAACCTTTGCAAAATTTATACTTTACTAACAAATATACGGAAAACCGTAATACTTTGTTTTGAAAAATTTACGGTAAACTACGGTAACTCTTCGACTCTTTACAGCCTTTGGCATAACTTTACGAGACAGTATATCCTTATACTTTTGCGGAACTACCAGTACCCTTTCCCCACTTTTTCCGCAATGCAATAAACATTCAAATGTATGTAATCAGCGGCACTCAGCAACGACCAGCACACCTCATCCCGAGATTTTCAATTTGGCATGACGGCGCTCGCTGTTCCCGGTACACATCATCATTCATCGTTCGCGGAAACAAAGGCCAGCGCGCATGCGCACACCTCGAGCCCTAATTCGAAAGTCAAACAGACACTTCTCTTTCTCTCGCTTATATTCCCACAATTACCTCAAATATTTGAATAAACTCCACGCGCTCGCTGGCAAACATACACGCAAAGAAACCTAAAGAACAGTTCGGAAAATATACCCACACACGTAACTACATCCTTTCTGATAAAGCTTGCGTGTAAAAAGCTGCACAGCGGCGGAATGTCCGTGTAATCAAAGAAGGGCAACAGCGTGCGCGCGAATTATTCGCCGAAGCCGCGGCAATGACTTTTCCCGCGAGAGATCGCACACGCGCGCGGAAGTTTGAATTCAGGGATGCTGCTGCTGCTGCGAGAAAGAGAGTCTGTAATCAGGCCGCGCGGAGCGTTTTGCACTTTATTAGACGGTTGTGGCCGGAAGGCGGTATAGGTTTTTTTTCTAAGCAGAAAAGTATGGGGTTTGCCGAGTGGCTGATAAGATAAAGAGCTGTGTTTGTGTGTGTGGAGGTTGGTTGAGGAAAGTGTTTGTAGGAATTGATTCTTATTAAGTTTAATGGTGGTGTGCAATTTCGTGTGATGGTATAGAGACGGGTCGATGAGGTAAGCATAGGTGTTGGGTAGAGGAAGATGGGTGGTCATTGAAATTTCTGGGAAATAAAATAGAATTTGGATAGTGATACGGTGTGAATGTGGCTGTTAGATGAATTATGGCTGCGCATAGTTGTTAGTCGAGGAGGTGAGAACGGATTGTTTCATTTGATAAGGTGTTGGAATCGTATAGTAATTTTATTAAAAATTGCTTTAGGTTGAAATATCTCTTTTGTTCTACAAAAATTTATAGAAGTATGTTCTGTGCTTCTGGCAAAACGTAAGTACGTTGTAGTATTTTTCTACGTACTATAAGATTATACGTAAAAATTTGTAATGATAAATATTAAAACAATATTGAAAATACATTGCAACAATATTGTAAAGTATTGTAACACTATTGCAACAATATGATCACAATATTGTGCACATGTTAAATTCGAAAAATAAACTTCAGAAAACAAAAACAAAAATAGCAAAAATATCTTCTGATCATTACTGTCCAAAGGCTCCGTACTTAGATAATTCGTAATATTTATATAATATTATTAAATCTCGCTAACGTCTGTAAATGTAGTTGTTAAGCGATATCGTTGCGCCTAGTTGTTCGTGAAAGAATCGAGAACGGATTATTTATTTAATGTTTTTTTTTCTTGTTCATAACGTGTTTAATTATAAAAAATAGCTTTCGATTAAGATTCTCGTTCTACAAAAATTCATAGACGTAAGTTTTATGCTTCTGGCAAAACTCAAGATATGTTGCAGCGCTTTATATACGTTTATACATATAAATTCTGTCCTTTTATAGATCCTAAAATCATCCTCAATACTTTCTTTTTCAAACACAAACCCATCCATTCTCATCCCCCCAGTCCTAGCCCACATTGTATAACCAAACGACCAATAATATTTTCCAATCCCGAATGAAATCAGTACTTTTATCCAAGCTTCGCATCATGACATCACACACCAGAGGCACAACAACACACCAAGCCCAAAAAATCCTCTCTCTCCAAAAACGACATCCACAAAAACAAAAGCCCACTGTGCCACCTCATCCACTCTCTCTCCCTCTCTCTATATAACAACCTCGCCCTGCACCACACATCACGACCCGTTAGCAAAATTTTCGTACGGAATCTCGTGCGCGCCGCACGCGGATCCGCGATCGCGCACGTACATATATACGCACCTACCCACACGTATAACGCTCCTGCTGCGCGTATAAGAGAGAGAGAACGAGAGAGGAATGCGTCGGTCATTGACTGGCCGTGCGCGGCGATCCGCGAGCGGGAGTCCAAGGACAGCCGGCTCTCCACGTATATACCAGCAAGAGGGAGCGAGAAAGAGAGAGGGAGAAAGAGAGAGAGAACGACCGAGAGACCGAGCGACCGACCGACCAACCGAGTATATACTACAGCCTTTCCCTCGCTGCCGCGCGGATGCTGCTGCGGTATGTTAAATGTAGGGATGTGTGGGTAGATGTAGTATGTACGTGTGTGAGCGAGAGAGTACAGTCTCTTTCTTCTTACGGCGACGATCTTTTTCGAGGGAGCGAGGGAGAGAGGAGAGAACTGGACTGGAGAACGGAGAGCAAGAGGCGAGAGAGGACCGCGGAGGAGAGAACTGTTATATGCGCATGCGGCTTCGTGTGTAATAATATAATGCCGCTGCTGCAGCGAGCGGGGATGCGGTGCAGTGGGTCTGGTTTTACTTTTTAGCGAGCCGCTCAGTATGTGTGTATCTGTGATGCACTCGGGATGCAAGGATAAAAATGTCGAAAAATTCTTTGATTCTTGTTTCGTGTACGGCGAAGTGGTTTGTAAAATGGAGAAAACGAAGGTGGCTGCTGATTATTATATAGCTTAATCGACAAAATTGTAACCTTGAAACGCATTCGATGTATTATAATATATAAAATATCCTTTTACGATACTCCCCGACGTGTAATACCGAAAATTAGAATGACAATCGATCAGGTACGAAAACGCGATCGTCACCTTCCGCGGATTTTCACACACATCTCCGATCATCCCTTACCCCCTAAATATCCACAATACACGCAGGTTACTCACCACCAAGCGTAGGAAAAAACACTCTGTAGCATCATCCCCCATCCCAAAAATTAGAATACCCCAAAGAATTCCCAGGTACATACACAGTCTCCTATTCAATCGCGTCGCTTCCTCCTTCGCTCGCGAGTGGGTGAAAGGGTGACCTTGCCGCTTATATATACGCGGGGGTTGTTAAATCCCGTGAATAAAGAGCGTCCGCCTCTCTCTCTCTCAACGGTCCGCGCGCGAGAGATGGATTTCAGACCAGTTTCGATTTTCGTATACGTGTGCGCGCGTCGGTGCGCGGGCACTAAAAGTAAAAGGTCCCCAAGGGACCCGGTTGTGTTTTTGTCGTTTTCGTTTTGTCGAGGCGCGCACGGTGCGCTTGCTATACTTGCCCGTTAACAGCGCCGAGGATTTTTGTTTTCGTTTTGCGGGAGAGGAAGAGGGAGAGAGAGAGAGGTATAGGTAAGCGTGTATGCTCCGGTTTGTATGTAAGTGTAGCAGGGAGTGACCCGAGAGATGTTTTCTGCGTGGTGTGTATATAAACGTAGTGTTATACCACGGATTTCGGGTAATAATTTTATATTTTGTTGAAGGAAGTATGATGCCGGAGGGTAGTGATTATGTGGAGTTTTTAATTTTTAATGGGCTTTCCGAGGAGAATTGAATTTCAGGTTAAACTGTTTTTTACCAGTGAATTTTTTGTTCTTCAAATTATAATACCCCGTAATTGTATGCGACGTTCCTGGTTGAAATATCTCTTTATGGAAATTATTTTTGGGCAATGATTATACTGTTATGTTATTGAAAATCTTTTTTTAACCAATTAATTTTACCAACAAAGTTTTTTTCAGGTTTTAATTAAGTTTTTATTTCAGATTCTGCGGGAGTGATTATAAACAAGGAAAATCTGACTGCCATTAATATTAATATTAATTTATAAGATTGTAAGACCGATAAAAAAATTCTTATCAGTTGATATTAGATTACAGTCAAAATAAATAATATTTTTTAATGATAATTAATTTTAGTATTACTTTTGCTTTATCAAAATTTATCTTTGTTCTAAAAATGATATATAACGGTTTCTTATATTTTAAAATGTTGAGTAATATTTTTAAATCAAGAAAAATATACCAACAATGAAATAAATATCAATCAACAAACATTATCTTATTCCAAATACAAAAAAAAAGATTCTTTTCCAACCCCATATAAAAATGAAATTCCTCAAACTAACGCTTTCTACGCATCTCTTAATCACTCAATCTGCACCACCAACCATTAATCACTCTACGTCTACAAGCCCCTACCTACCGTGTCCACACCTATTTTCACCCTCTCCGAAACTCACAAAAGCCCTCTATATATACCACTTGTACACGCACTCTCTCTCCGTCCTATACCTCCTAACCCACATATGCACACCTCTGCGCGCGTTAGCCCTTTGGCCGCTCGAGCCTATATAGGACCGGTCGACCGCGATAATGCGCTCCACTCCAGCAATCAGCAGGTGGCTGTGCCCGAGCGGTACACAATAACGCCACAACCCTTCCGGTTTGGTCTGTACTATATAGGTATATATATGAGTTACAAGCGGTGAGAGGATTAAGAAAGATGGGGTTAGAGGCCAGGCGAATATTCGTTATAGGCGCCGGTGTAATTTACAACTGCAAGTGTAAGAGAGATGCTGGTCAAGGTGAGAGGTTAAAGGGTACGACTGGTGGTCTAGTTTTAGAAGTGTGCATTAGCGCTGTAGGGCGGAGCAGGTGAATGATGGCAGTCGGTAGGAGGTCGCGCTCTGGTGTCTTGAGCAAGGAAAGGATGATGATGGGGTTGTCTAGTCGTAGCAGGTCGAAGAAAAGGATTTAGTTAAACGCTCATAACGTGTAAGTCAATGCGGGTCAATGGGTTACTCTGTGGATTTTAAATGTTGCAGGTTGGAGCAAAGCAGTTTGGCGAATACTGCTTGATTGGCAGCTCAATTCCGTTTTCTATAACGTAGAATTGATAAAGATTGACTGATATTGTAAAAGGTAAAACTATGTATAAACCAAGATAAAATTTTATATACCTATTAGTTACAGTAAATTTTTTGTAGAATTAAACAATTTTATCTCAAATATATATGCATTAATAATTGAATTTTTCAACTGACAGATACATACAACATTTAATTGACGGAGGTTCCACGCCCAACGCAGGTAATTTGCATGCCGCGCAATGTGAACCGCCGTACATCATCCTAACTGAATACACACACACACATATACACACGCAAAACGTTACATTATTACACATCCGAACTACCACCATTTCCATCGCAAAAACTTTATCACAAAGACTACATCACGTACACACACAGAGCAGCATTCTTCCCATCATCGCAAAAACTCTTCATTCACCTCTCGCACTTACCCGCACACACGCATACACATTTACACACACTCATAGTAAAAAACCTCATCTCCCGCACGCTACACGCACTCTTCTCTCTCTCTCCCTCACACACCGGGGGAATCCCATTGTCCGCCCATACGGTCTCGCGATGCCATTGTATATGCGTGCGTAGATATATATATACCTGCACGCACGCATCATCATCATCATCATGAAAGTCGGCGGCTTTTTCCCACAAGCTGTGTTCTTCCTCCTCTTATTCTGCGCGCCCCCGCGGAATATGGAATCCATATATTCGTCGGATGTGCGCGCCACAAGGTGCTACAGAGAGAGAGAGAGAGAGAGAGAGAGAAACTCGCCAAAGAGGAAGGGGAGAGAAAAGGGCAAACCGTAACGAAGACGCGCGCGGGGTGCAGAGAGAGAGGTACGGCCTACCACCACCTGTCCGGCTCTCCCACGCTTATTGAGAGGGATGCTGCTGCTGGGGTAAGAGGTCGAGATCGGGGATTCATATGTGACGGTATGTGGAAACGGAAAATCGATGTCCCGTCGATTTTAGCTGAGGGGTTCTGATGCGATGGGTGTATCCTGTTTTGGAGCGACAGGGGAACGGTTTAGGCCAGATTTGCCGAGTTTTCGAGGGAATGTTTGATTTTTCGTGTTTGCCTGTGGATATTTGATACTTCCTATTATAGTGGAGTCAAGAAGATCTTTGAATTTATCGGGTGCGTTTGTATCCGAACTAATGTTGTGTAGTTTTTTGTTTTTTAAGGTGCGCGGTGTGAAGTGACTTTAGCTGCCTAAACAAATAGTTTTGATAGAATAAAATATGATAGATGAAGAAAAAACCAGCTTTCTTATATAACGATGCAATTTTTTTAAATGGGATTTACAACAATAAACTTTTTTTCCTTAATGTGAAAATATAATGTTGGCATATTAATTAATATTATATATAAATGATTTTTGCATAAAAATGCAAAAAAATCTGTTGTTATGAGCGTTACTACTTGCTTATTAGAATCAAAATTGAAATATTATTATTCTATCGTATAAGATAAAACGATTCATGATAATAAAGCAATTACTTACGGTCTTTTATGAATTATTTAATCGTGCAACTGACTAGATTGTAAGTACTTGAAGGGTGCATATAATAACGTTATATAGAGGCTATAAAAGTATTGCAAAGTAGATTAATTAAAATGATTTCTAGTAAAAATAGTAATAGATTTACACATCAACAGATGCAAAAGGAAAATTTCACAATTTAAGATCTTTTATATTAACTAAGCCATATTTTGTATCCTGTAAAAATGTAACTACAGAATATGATAATTTTACGACATGAAAATTTTGGCAAATGGAATTTTCACTAAATTAAGATACCCATATATCACCAACTTCTTACACAATTCTGTGAAATTTATTTATATTGTATAAAGATTGATTTTATGCCAAACCATTGGACAATATTGTCATAAGGTGTTATTTCCGTTTTTCCATTATTTTTGCAAATTCAGTTTTGAGTTCAAATTATTTTTCTTAATATTTAAAATATTGTTGCAATGTTGTATGCAATATTGCTGAAAGGTTACGCGATATTGACCAAAAATGATATTCTTAAAAATTGAAAAATGACACACGTATAGAATTGCCGTTTTGGGGAGTATCACCCAGGTGGTACTGCCCATAGAAGCACTTCTATACGTGTAAGTATCTGTTTTTTATTTCTAAAAATATCATTTTTGCACAATATTGCGTAACCTTACAGCAATATTGCTCATGGCATTGCAGCAATATGATAACAATGTTAAAAAAAATCCTTCGAACTAAAAACTGAATTTAAAAAATAATGAAAAACCAGAAATACCGTCTTTAAACAATATTGACCAAGGGTTTTGTAAAGAGTCGTAATCTTTATTCAATATTAATAAGTCTAGCAAACTATATAAAACAATATTTTCACAATATTGCGTAAAGAATGGGTGCTATATGTTGATGGATCTCAGCATACAGAGAAATAATCAAAAAAACATTAAAGTATAGGGAAAAGTTACGAGACAATCTCATTATTTTATTTACAAATGTTAAACTTTTTTTAAGGCCAACTTTTTTTTTAAGGAACACTCATGGGACAAGGTTTTTCTTGTTTTTTGAGCTTTTCTAAAAGAAAAAAAAATATGTGCACGCTCAATTTAATGGTATCATTTTTTGCGACAGATTCTAGTTTTTGAGAAAATAGTCAAAAAAGTCCTTCTCTTCAAACCTCAGCCATTTACCCCAAGCTTGATCTACTCTAAGTTTCCAAAAAGAAATTAAAACTATAAAAGAAAAAATTAAATCTAAAATAAAACTGTAGAAAAAGAGCTTTAATTCCTTTTTTTTTAATTAAAAAATGTTGACTCCTTCAAAAGTTTCAAGGGTTTAAAGTTGAGCGTCAAGAAGGCATAAAAACGCAAAAATCGCAGAAATCGGCATCGCCGGCTTTGAGAGTATTTTCATGCCTTTTCGATGTTCAACTGCAAACCCTTGTAACTTTTGAAGGAATTAACATTTTTTAATTTAAAAAAAGGGAATTAAAGCTCTTTCTTTAAAGTTTAAATTTCTTTTTTGAACTTTTAAGTTGACAGGTTTTAGAAAAAATGGCTGACTTTTGAAGAGAAGGACTTTTTTGATTATTTTCGCAAAAACTAGAATCTGTCGCAAAAAATGATACCATTAAATTTAGCGTGCCCATATTTTTTTTTCTTATCTAGTAAAGCTCAAAAAACAAGAAAAACCTTGTCCCATGAGTGTGCCTTAGAAAACATTTTTTATTTTTTTGAAGACATAAAAGGAAAATAAATTTGAGAATAGCTCATATACTATAATGAATACGAATAAAAAATAACCGTATAAAAAGAATTTTCAAACTCTCCAAATACATTTGAAAAATATCAAAAGTATATACGTGAATATTATTTTCACAACGCATTTACCAATAGCCCCATCACGCTTTTCAATAACTCTTTACAAAATTACAGGCTTCCGGCATCACTACCACCACTCCACACTCCCGTACGCACTTACATACATTCATACGCACATACACCTACCTATCCCTCATCCCACACATTCCCGCCATGCGCGCACATATTCGCTCCCTTCGCATACACTCGCGCGACGTCCTTCCTCTCGCGATTCTCTTTTTTCCACGCGAGGTCGAGCCCCGCTCGCGCGCTCGCGTTTTGTATTGTAAAGGACGACGACGACAACGGCGCGTAGGTATATACATACATATGTAGGTATACGGGACCCACGAGTGTACAGGTATATATACGTACGTGTCCCATCTTTTCTTCCGCGAGAAAGAGAGAGAGAGAGTGGTCTCGATCGGATTTCCATTTCGCTCGGCGTTTTTTTGTGTGTGTATGCGCGGGCGAGACAGGGAGATCCGTTTGGGGATGGAAGGGAGGAAGGGATGTGTGATTGAATACCAGGGTTCTTTTTTTGGAAGAGATCGCGAGGCCTTTGTACCGGGGGGTTAAAGGGGAAGGACGCGAGGGATCGAAGGTTCTTCTTTTCTTTTTTGTTTTTTCATATTGTAATGTAGTGATGTAATTTTATTGGATCTTTCGGAGGAGGTTGATGTGTGAAAGTGGTTTATTAAAGAGTATTCAGGGTAGAGAGAAGCACGAAACTTGTACCATTTTAAGTTGGTTCTGTGGTAAAATGCTATTTTATGCAGGTACTTGTGAGAAATTTTTGGTATTTTTTTCATCGTAGGTTACCATGTTCATTTTCGAGAAAACATTTTTAAAAAGAACTTTCAGATGTCAATTTTATTAGAAACCAGAGCTTGGCAAGTGTCCAACCGTAAAATTTCGTCGGACACTTCTATTATTTCGGTTTAATAAATGTTTCGAATTCTCTTTGGTCGGATACTTGCCGATTTCTCATTAGAACCATGTCTTTATCGGATAGCAAGTTTTAAAATTCTGTTAACAATATAATGCAGATGTACTTTAGACAAAAGATGGTTAAAGTTCAAGTTTCGAACTTTGTTATGATTTCGCAAATACTAATTTTTGATATATTTATCGTGAAAAGTATAAAAATATGCGTTTGATTACTCTCGGTGCTATAAGTAGAAAAATTTTTCAGAAAACTGCTTTTTTATAAGAAAATTTACTATTTTCTTTTCAAATAATAATTTTTATGATTTTTACAGCAATGTTTACTTTTTAAAATAGCAATTTTTATGATCTTTGTAGCAAATTGCAAATTGACTGATACTGTGACATTTTGCTTCAACAGTCATAAAAAACTATTTTAAAAAGTGTAATTTGCTAAAAGAAATCATAAAAAATTTTATTCTAAATAGAACTACCTTAAAATTTAAGATTTTATTTTAAAAATATATATTCAAAAATGCTTTTATAATTTCCGTTATGGCGCACTCAATTGACTTGAGAGTCTCCATAGACCCCAACTTAATTATAC
>UXGD01007079.1:0-11519 GCA_900474315.1 Torymus auratus | reverse complement strand
AAATTTTCAAGAATTTACAAGAGCGAGACAATATAAGTACAGAAATATCGTATTGTCTTGCTCTCGTGCAGCCCTACCTATTTCGTGATGAAGCCAAAATTATTATTACTGATTGTTGTTTATGAAAAGTATGAAGCTAATAAAATATCTTATTGCTTCATATAATATGTATCTCCATTATTAAATAAAAAAGTTATTTAAAAAAGTCTATTACCGAAGTTTCGAACATAAAATATGTCCGCCGTCTACGTACACTTTTGGTACCCATGCAGAAATTTCTCCGAGTCCTACCTGCATTCTACATATCTATCATCTTGATGATTTTTTCGTTACCGGAGTCCAAACAAGCTGCAAAACTTTAAATAATCTTTAATTAGCGGAATCCCTTACAATTAAAATATTTAATTATTAATTTTTCTTGACTCCCACATTACTTTTTTAGTTTTCTATGCCTCATTCATTCCAAACTTCCTAAATATTATTGTATTCCTATCAAACCTCTACTTCTCCAAACACAATCCCAATTTTTCCGTTCCTCAGTCTCACCACTACAACCCCACAACCACCATAACCGCCCTCAATTAATCCATTATTCATTATTCAAGCGGCCAATTTTATAGCCCAAACTCTCCCTGCTACAAGGACAGAGAAGGAGAGAACTGATATAGGGGCGGCGAGGATCGAGGGCCAAGGAAGTTCCAGACAGATTGCAGGTGCGATACAACTTGCGAGAATCTGCTCTCTCTCTCTCTCCCTGGGCTCGGCTACCGCTACCGCGTGGCAGCGACCAGCTATCCCTCAAGTTTCCAAAATAGTTGGACTCCGATTAATTATGGCACGCGCGGGGGTGGCGCAAACCTTGTCCCAGTTAACTTCCTCGTGCGTCCCGGCGACCGCGGTATATAGAGAGGATGGCGCGGTCGTGATGGTAATTATGCGTCGGTGATGCAAGGGGATGAGTTTTACGGGGGAAGAGCTATGATGATGAAAAGGATTACGGGCTTTCTATATGAACGGGTTACGGGAATTTACGGGTCAATGAAGAATTTCCAGTAAAACACATTCATATAATATGTATCGGGTAATATTGGAAACAACTGTAATGTAGGGTTTTTGTATGAAAATCTTTATCGTGGTGACAGCGGATTAAAGAATTATTTCGAATAATTCACATTTACGTGTCTGATAATCGAATGCAGTTGCATTGAACAACCAGTATATGAGACAAGTAATAATATTGTATTTGTTGACGCTTTACCTGACTGTATCAGATTTGCAGTTATCAAATATATTTCATTTGTATATATACAGTATTTACATTTACATATATACTTTGAAAAAATAAAATTAATACCTGAATATTTGTTTTGAAATTTATTTTAATATTCAAACTTAAAATTATCTCAAGAACATTATTCAATTTTACTCTATTTTTTATGCTAAAGAAGTGAAATAAAAACTCATTATTTCTAAAATCATTACATAAGAAAACCTTTCTCCACGCAATCTGATATTTAATACACCGCACAATAGTAATCCTGGCAAATGCAAGCGCTTGCATTTCACGCCCGAAACCTCGACGCGTCGATCAGCGAGCTCGTATTCCTCGCATCAGCGGAATAATTAGAAATACGAACTCGGCGCCGGCGGCGTTAATTTCCGCGAAAACAGCTTTTTCCCTCTCTCCGCCTCCCTCCCTTCTCTTTCTCTCACTCTCCTCGACGTCGACGCGTCTTCCTCGCGTCGCGACTGAAGAAGCAGTGGTAAAGAAGTGGCAAAAAGAGAGGAGAGAAAAAAGAAGGAGAAAGAGGGTGGAGAAGTAAAACGCACGAGGTGACGCGGGAAATTAAAAGTCCACTTTTTCCCGCGACTCTTGTACGCTCAGAGGGAGAAATGGAAAGTGCGGTTACAAGTACGACCGTGGCAAGGGGGGCAGAGGGGGAGAAAGTTTGAAGAGTCTCGTATTGGTGTGAAAATGCGGTTCGCAAGGGCGTCGGGGAGAGATCAGTCGTATTTTTCTTTTTTTTTCAGGGAGCTTGGATGGTGTTACGGTTTCAGACGATAGCTATGTTGGTTGGTAAAAATAGGAATTTCTTTATGAAAATTTCATATGTTTGAATAGTATTAGAGTTTCTACCATGAGCATCGAAGATACGTTAAAGTATGGTTAAGCCTTATAAAGACAAGTTTTTATATTTGTTTCAGCTGAACTATTAACAATCTTAATAAAAAGCACGCCTATTCAAGTATATTGTTTGCTATTGAAACGTAATACTGTCTTTTTTGAAAATATGCAGAACTAGAGTAGTATAAGCTTCATGATTCGGAGCCACACTCTTTTATGTAGACGTGAATCCTCAGACATCAATGTACCACCCTCAAAAACGTTCAAATCCCTTACACGTTGACAAAGTCGTTTACAAGATAATAAAAGAACCAAAACTCGATCGCCAAAAAAAAGATAAATAAAAAAAAAACTCTCGCCAAACTGCTCAAAAACATCACTACATTTCCAGAAGCACAGGTTTTACTGAACAATTATCAACCCCACGTCTTACCAGCAGAAGACGCTACTTTGCAATACCTCAACACGCGCTCGTGCGAGGGAACCTTTGCAGCTTCCGGTAGGAGCGAGCCGCCTCCCCGTTCCGGCGGCGCGCGTCTGCCCCCGCGGGGCATACAATGCTCGCCAAAAGTTTCGGCTCACGCCTCTTTTCCACCCCCGTTTCTTTTCGCGCCGCCGTTTACTTGCCCTGTGTATACGCGCTGTCGTCTTCAGTTTGCTGTGCTGTCGAAATCGGGAGGGATTTTCGTAGACGGTTAGGTGCGAGTTTTGTGACTATATAGGGATGTGAAGTAAAGCTGGATTGGGTTTCTTGTAGATTCATTAAAGTTGTAAAAATCAATGAATGCAAAGTTTGCGTATGGCGAAATTTAGTGTTACGTCCTTTGGTCGATTTGTCTCTGTAACGAAAGAAAAGTGGCTTCTAAATAAATAAATAAGACGTTCGTGCATTAATAAGTGAAATATTCGTGCATTTTTATGTGACAGTTTTAGTTTACCGTAACTCTATGTAGACTAGAAAAAGATACGAGGCGTAAATATCCAGTTGGTATATCGTTTAACGATTGAATACTGTAATGCCTTAATGCAAACTTGAACATTAAATCGTATATTTATTTTTAAATCCCATTGTCGTATCACACACTCCTTAAAAGCTAAAATATCGAAAATTCGCGTATAATATCATCCACTACACGCAGTCAAAACTATGCACACCGACGACGCGACCACCGCAACCCCCTGTCCCTACAATCCCGGAACCAACTTCCTATCGTTCGCGACAACTTTTTTCATCTCTCATCCGCGCTCGAGAGCCCGGCGACGCACATCCGAAACGATAACCAGATATCCTCTCCCTCTCTCCCCTACACCCACGCGACTTCATACGCCAAAGTCACTCGCAATATTTCGATGCGTCGGCGGTGGTGGCGCGCGCATGACGGATGTCTTGAAGTTGCGAATTTCCGGCTACGGGGGGACGATTTATGCGTGCCCTCGTCGCCACCGCCTCTCTGTTTGTTTGTGTGTTTGTTGTTTGCCCGCGGGGGCAAGTTTGGCGGCGAGCAAGCGGCAGACTAATGATAAACTATAGTCGGGGATTACCTGGCCTTGCATAAATTTCCGTAATACCAATAGAACTTAACGTAAGATGCATATTAATTAAACATCGGAAGGTGATGTGGTGCAAGTAAGGGAGAGAGGGCGCATGCAGGTATTGGATTTGCGCGAAAGAGGTCGCGCGGTAGTATTGACTTTGATATGTTGGGGCGTGTGCAGTGCGAGTGGGAGTGAGTGTCAGGTTCATACGTGATTTGAGATCGTGGAAGTTTGGGTGGGTTCCGGGAAGGCAAATGAGGAGTGGAAAATAAGTATGGGGAAATGGTTAATATGCGGGTAGCGTCTTTGAAATGTTTATTTTAAACATTAAAGTTAATCATGTGTGGAGAATTTTTAAAAAGAGGCGAATATTGTGGTAATACATTTTACGTTTTAAAATATTATTTCCATGATGAGTAATCTTTATTCACTGGTATTTTCAAACTTGATAAATGTTGAATTTCTCCGAAACGAAATTTCATTTTCTCATTAAATCCTTCCGTATTTTCATTCTCCTTTTTATTTCTTCTATTTCGAGACCTTTGAAAGCATAAAATAATCAAATAACGTTTTAACCACATTTCAATGAAAAACTAAATCCAGTTTTATAGAGCTCAAAAACTTCTACAATCTTCACATTGAAATATAAAATATTTTCATGAAATATAATTGATCGATCCCAGAGATAAATGGTCTATACGGATAAACAACATTTGAACCCCGTGTATTTTGAAGAGCATTTATCGGTATTACATGTTCTCTACTCTCCCATAGGCGTCGTGTGTCTGACGGCATCAACGAGAATTTCTAGCGCGCGTGTACTTCAATCATTGGCTCTGCCTGTCTGGCTCACTCATAAGATTTTGATGAAGTAGACGCGATCGATAGCTCCGAATCTGTCTATTCTATTACTGTCAAATTAAGCGATCAAAGTGTTCTCAATCGCGCGCAATACGACTGCAGTGCCGATAAAGAATTGCACACCCAATAGGATCGATCAATTTTAAGAATAAAATGAATTTTGTGATAAGAGATAAGTTTGTTTAAAAAATTCTAAGGGGAATCGTGCCAGATTAACTATTATCCAGTGGACGAATAAACGTTTAAATTGCCAGAAGCAAGTTTAATTCTGAATAATGGATGTTTGAATAGATTCTTGTATGAAATACAATTTAATATGGAAAATGAACTCGCTAGCTGTGGAGAAGACTAAATATATTTTTATAAAGTTTTATTGAAATAGATTAATTGACCGCAATCATAAAGCATCATCATCAATATAAAACTATTGAATAATTCAGTAATTATTTAATAAAAATTGTCCGAATCCTTAATATTCCGTAGTCTATTAAATATATCATTATTTGATATACTCTTTAAACATTATCGCCGGATTAAACATAAAAAGGACTACAAACTAAAGCTTCCACATAAAATTCATTCATTCTTTCACCGAATCTAAACCTCTCATTTCATCAACCCCAATCCCCCGCAACTACCCAACCCAATCCTCCTCCGTTCGAAATCTATCAATTACCGAATAGAAGTTTCTTTATTACTCGACCTCTTTTCCGCGCGCAAGGCGCGTCGATTTTACCGACGCGTCGTCGAGTTCCCCCGAATACATCAAACTCGCGGTACGAGAGCATAACCCTTGCGAAAGTTACGGAAAAGTTTGTATGTTGCTCCACGGAAGGGGGGAAAAAGTTGCGCAATTATGAGGCGGAGGTGTCGCGCGAACGCGGAAAAAGACGCAGCACCGGTTGGCAGATGCATGCTGTGAGAGTGCGTTGAGAGGGCAGCGCTGGCTCTTTGAAAGTGTGAAAGGTGGTTCGCACGAGTTCTTTCTTTTTTTTTTCTTTCTTTTGATGGCGGGAGTGTTAGGTGTTTTCTTTTTTTTAGTTATTTGTACATCGATGGTGGTTCAATGACATGGAGAGAAAAGGCACAGCTCAAAAGCAGTCAAGATACAAATAAGAGAATGTAACAAAAATTTTGTTCCATAAAGGAACTTACCAGTTTTGCATGAGAATTTTGTCATCCGTAGTTACCACTAATTCTAGTGTTAAAAAATAATTTTCGTGTCCATAAAACTGTTTACAAATCCACAAAAATCCCCTTTGTAATATAAAAAATCTTACGAAAAATCTTTCTCAATACACGAGCATATAATTCCCTCGTTCTCTATAGCCCTACCAACGACTACCCGCCTCCATTCACACTTAACACCCGACCTCTCCCTTCAACATACTGATTGGGCAAAGCGGCTCGGATTTGTCAAGACATTATTCAAATGCCGCGCTCGAGCTTGCGAGTCAAAGGCGCCGCGCCGGCACAGGGCAAATACGAACTTTCCGCTTTGGGCCGTGCGTGTGTGCGCGATCGAGTAATCCGCGCGATCGAGTTTGAACTCCGAGACTGCGGGCTAACGAGCCGGAAAATTTGGCGCCGACTATTTCGTGCTACGTCTTTGAGGAGGCGCGAATGTTCGTAGACGGCGGGTTTTTTTTCAGTTTTGTATGGTAGTAGATGAGGGTGGGCGACTCTTTGTGTGATACTTTGAGTAACAATAATTTTTGTTCCTGGGAATTCGTTCGACACAATTATCTTTTGTATAGTAGTTTCGCAGTAAGCTTAACGTGATAAGAGCATATTTGAAAATTTAATTATATACTGTGTAAGTGACCATAGCCCTTGTGCATTGTTAAAGGGTCTTAGGTCTATAATACTCTTCCTTCATTAAATTCAGAATACCCAATATACCAGTATTTAGAGCCCAACATTATATAATAACTGATTAATCAAGGGTCACCTTAATAAAGGGAACTATATATCTGAGACGAATAATCTTAAATTTTACAGTTTTTATTGATCGATTTTTCGTTCCTCTACGTCTTACATACGCTACTGTTACAATATATATTTTAATATGTCCATTCGATTGCTATTATATCATTTGAAAAAATTAATTGATTAAACTATAAATCTTACAATACAGTTGATTTATTTTTATTTTATCTTATTTCAGAAGGATTTCTCTCACATAGACCGTCCAAACAAATCTGCAAAAAAAAGAAATATTAATTTTTATTTATCATTCGTCTATATAATAGTATATAATATTATTAAACAACGCGATGTTCGAACTTTACTATCTGAAAGAATCGGTCACCGAGTTAATGAGCAGGAGAAAATGACGCGGCCGGCTAACTCACATTTGAAAATTACTTTACCATCATTTTCCTCCGGAGAAACATTAAAAAAATTTAATGTTACCGAAATGGCATCAACTTCGACATTTAATGACGTCTTTTCCACAGCTTTTACTTACTTTTCTCATGCAATACGCCGATTAGATAAATAGTTTTTGCAGGCCATACTAATAGCAAGCATAAATTACTTTTTAAAAAAATCTCAAAATTAGTTAGAAGTATCATGGATTTGCCGATATACCTCTCGGGAAACGCTTAAAATTGACTTATTTTGGTTGAAAAACAGTTTTTATAGAACAAATTTTTAGTATTTGAGGTGTAATTATTTAAACTCTGTTGAAAATATTTCCCGAGGTATTTTAGTTAATAAATATTAAAGATTTTGACATTATATTAGAGCTCTGTAGTAATTGTATTTTAGAAAATCACGCCTTAATAATCCATTTAAGGTTTTTTAATTTGAATAATATACGTACCAGCATCGTGGTCGCATTGGAATATTGATTGTATTTCTTCTTTTGTCAAATGTTCGTGAAACTAAAACAACAGCGATAATTCTAAATACATCAATTTTCATTTACAAAAATGTTTAAACATCTTAGTTTCATTATTCACTACCTTCAATTCATCAATTGACGATACGAAACGTATGGAGAGCACTAGTAATGGCCAAATCATTTTGAAAGTCACAACATGCATTTTTAGTATAATTTTTATAATACGAATACAATAGAGTATTTTATTTCACACAGAGATAGTCTGTATTTTCACATAATACAGACAAAAAAGATAAGATGAATTTTTTAGAATTCCACGCGTAGTGGAAAAAGAAGAGTTTGCTTTAAAGCAGACTTTTATCAGCAGAAGTTGATTAAATTAAAATAAATATTCTGGTTGTTAAAATATTGAATTAATTACACCTTTCTTCTCATGAATAGTTTGAAATCAGAATTATTTAAGTAGCTCTTTATTCAAGACTTGATAACGTTACTTGAGGAACTGATTCAAATATAAGTTAATTCATTTTATTTATTGGTCTAAAGGTGATTTTAGAATTTTGTTTCCTTGAGCATTGAATAAATTACAATTTTCGTAATGGTAGTAGGCAGTATTATCTCGTATAAATTACATTTAAAACGTGATAGTATATTGGTCACTATGATATACCTGGAAACATTTTCTTAAAATTTCAAAAACGAGTTTTCTAATTTGTTACATAATTGTTATTAATTAAATTTTGTTCAACGGTATTTGAAAAGACATAGGGCTCGGTACCGACCAATTGCACCCACAATTTGAAAACAGTTATGTCTGATAATTTTCGTATCAAATTTTTCCGAAATCGATTACCATGTACCTGCATTCCTCTCTCTGAATAAAATAGGAGTACACGTGAATTTTCACGTAAATTAAAAGTAAATTATGATCCTAATTTAAAATTAGTTCCTTGGATAATTAGATACTAATGCTTTTACATGCACATTTGGTAATCTGAATAAAGATTTCATTTCTCTAGCTTGAAATTCTCCGTACGACTCTTTTAAAATTATAATAACGGAGGTAATAGTTTTCTTTCAGCTGATACTGTTGGTTAAATAGTCTATGTGTTGAAGAAGATATTGACTGAATAATGCTTTATATCTTATTGTCGCCGTTCGATTACTATCTACTTTCCAATTGAGTCCACTCTGAGCAGAATTATAAACCTTTTGAGCATCATTTACTTTCATTAGATTTTTAACATCGTTAAATAAAAAATTAATTATAATTTTATAATATTTAATATTTACAATGAGTTAATTGTAAAAATAATATTTTATCATTCCATTTTAATTTTTGGTATATTATTAGCAACCATTCTAATAATGTCAATCATGATCATTTATTGTTAATTTAATTTTGGAAAAATTAATATAAGTTTACAAAGACGATTCTTGCTAGCTGTATTAAATTCAACAATATTTTTAGTGCATTCATAACATAATTTATTCCTAATTAGCGGATTTAAAATTTTAATCCAAAATTATTGTATTTTAATTACATTATTCTGAAACTTCAAAATTGTGAATATTTAATTTATTATATTTGGGTATGAAACAAACTCAGTTAACATTATTGTTTAATTTTGTTATACATTTATAACTTATAAGTACATTCAGTGTAATGTAAACGTAGACAATAAAATGTAAAACAAGTGTTCTCTTACGTTATCGCACATGTTTTCGTATTTACTTTTTAAAGTACAAATACACATGCTTTACTTTATGTTGTGTAAATATCCGTTAATTTCACAGGCCTACGAAAAAATCTTCTAGGCCATTATAAAGTATATCTTCGTGTTCTTTGGCCTTATTAATACGAGCACAAGGCCAGAATCTCTTTATCAAATCGGGATTTTAAGATACCTGAATTATAAGATTCGTTCTGATATCTTCAAAAACAGAGTTTTAGCTGATAGCCTTTAAAATCCTACTTTCCATAATCTTTTCAAGGTTCTATTCCCCCGAGATATAACAGGGCAACTTTTGAAATCTTATGACATACGCACGCCCACACACACGCATACGCGCGCACGAATGAAGACGCGACCAACATTTTCTCAAAAATGGCGGATTTTTATGGCAAATTTCTTTATAAAAAGGTTTTTAAACATTTTTTCTTCGCTTTATTACTTTCTCTTTGAGGAAACATTTTTTTCAAATTTGCTTTAAACCATAGATATGATGATAATTTAAAATTAAAAATTTTGAGAAAAATAAAAATTATTTATTTTTCTAATCATTTTTTAAACAGAACGAGCTATTTAAATTATTCAGATTTCAAACTATCCATAAGAGAAGCGTCATTAATTCAATAGGTTGAAAACCAGAAGGTGATAAGAGTCCCCCTTAAAACACACTTCCTCTTTGATCATACCTGTATTCACCTGTTTTGTGTATATTATGTGAATTATAACTTTGTGATATATTTCATGTAGCAGTAATACTACTTAAAGTGTCGCGTGTTCGAATAAGATTTTAATAAGTTACATATTTTATTCCAATCGTAAAATAAAAATGATACTACCAATGCATACTGTCACTTTCCAAATGATTATACTAGTACTCTCTATAATCTTTGTATCGTCAATTGACGGTTTGAAGGTAATAAATTATAAAATTTTTGTTTCTTGAGTTTTTTTAATGAAAACATCACATATTGATAAATATTAATTATCTCTTTTTTTAGCTTCACGAGCATTTGACAAAAGAAGAAATACAATCAGTATTCCATTGCGACCACGATGTCGGTATGCATACTATTGTAATTAAAAAATCGTCAATACATTAGCCAAATTGCGTTCTGGGAGAAACAATTAATTTAAGTTTTATATAAACATTTGTCATACTACATGCACTCTCTCGAAATTTCCCTTTGAACAAAATATATCTTTTAAGCTATAAAATTGAATAATTTTTTTACAAGATGGAGGTCTGGTTAGTTCTATTAACGCAGTACGCTTCAATGCGATTTTTCTCAAAACTAACAAGATTCCCGCTTAAGCATTATATAACAAAAAATTTGTCGATCTAGTAGATATTATATATCTTCATAAAAAATGAGCAGATTTTTATCTCTTGCACTTCTTTCTTTGAAAGAACATCTTCCGAATTAATATTTCAATAACAAAAAATTCTGAAAAATAATAAAGTACATAATACCATTGGTACAAGCTACAATGTTAATATAGACAGGGATCAAGGTATTCAGAATAAGATACAACATTACTGCAAAATAAAGTAGAGACGTTCTGAGTGTCTCCAACTAAGTCACTTTCTCTGTGTCAACTACGACAGCAACTATTGGACGACGTGCCAATATTCTGCCTCAAACAGAATAGGTGCCCGTTCAATGACCGGCAATTGGCTGAAAGGTCGATCGATCAACAGTTTTAAAAATGACCCTTCGCTTAGATCTAAAAAGGTCACTTAGGAATATAAGGACTACGAATATATTTTTTACACCATTGATATATCACGTTGTTGCACTTGGACAGGAAACAAAAGTCTTTAAAGAATTAGTACTGTACAGAACTGTCTTGGTTTGCCTGGTTTGGCGCTAAATGCTCAAAATCAGAATTGTGATAGTTTAAAATAATATAGTATACTTGAGACACTCTGAACGTTTAACCATCTTTTATATATTTTTATACATAATTAAAATATTATAAATTGTTACAATTACAATCAAATTAATAAATTTAATTCTTCGAAAAATATAATATTATCATATAATATAATAACATTTATTGTTACAACAGTACATAAACTGGATTACGAAGTTATAAAGGTTTTCCACGAAGAAAATGAGAAGGCTTCCAAAGGAGTACGCTCTAAGCCAACCCCGATAGTCCATTTGGTTGCTTTTGGCAAAAATTACTCGCTCTATTTGGAAGAAAATGACAGCGTTTTATTAGGTGACAAGACACCATTATTCCTTGCCAATATGAAACTCGAGGATATTGAATACACTGAAATGAAATACGTAAGAATTTTTCAAAGTTAATTTATTCATTCACAGTCATACAGTGAACCTTAACAATCTTTCGAAACTTTAAATACAATACAACGATCTTTATCACAGCCGTTGCCCGTGAATTTCGGACT